>BQNB010020942.1:27060-64865 GCA_026074375.1 Tanacetum coccineum | reverse complement strand
ATCTCACCAATTGTCCAAAATTGTTTACGAATCTTGCCATTGATAGCCGGTTGTTGATATCAGAGACTCAATGTCATGTATAACTTCCCAAGGCTGTACAAACCAGTTTTCATCTTTCCTTCAGTACGCGGGTATCCAGAATAACAGATGTGAATTTTTCCGTTTTCCAGGAAGTTCCATCGGGATAATGGATATAATATATGAGGGAAATAGCGTCCCAAAGTGGTTTACAAATAAAAGTATGGGAAATCATGTAAAGGTCGAATTACCATCAGATTGGTGCTTCAGTAAGTTTCGGGGATATGGAACTTGCGTTGTTTTTAAAAGAAAAAAACCTTTCAAATTTATGGGACTCTCAATAAAGAACTTTGATGGATCTTCCTTGGATAGTTACTTTCCGTACTCCCATCGAAAATATTTTAATGGTAAGCCAATAGGAATCAACGAGTCATATATGATATGGTTGCATTATACAAGATATACAAAGAGCTGGAAGGAAGCAAAGAATTTTGTATCATTTTGTTTTAGAGAGAATGAAGGTTATGAATTAAAGGAGTTTGGTGCAAGACTTGTTTGTGATGAAGATTTAGAGCAAGACACAAACTTGAGTATGTTCCCAACTCTATCACAACATGGTGGGGGAGTCACCTTGACTTCGCCTCGTGGTATCATCCAGTGGTCGTGGTAGTCCAATAAAAAACCGTAATAAAAGTGTTTTCTTTATATTGTTAGCCACAAATGATGCTCAAATGTAAAGCTATATATTTTGATCTATTAATCACGAATGTTAAATCTTAGTTATTTGTTCATAAATTTAAATTAAGAAAAATAGTCATAGAATAATACGAAAATGATCTACTTAGTTATTTGGATCTCGAACATATTAAGAACATAGTGTTTTGTTTTGGGAGTTGTGGTTATATGTACTCGTCCAACTAAAAACCTTTATTAGTGTCATCTCACCAAAGATATACTTTGATCGTTTGATTCGCTACTTGACAATGCTTTCATTTTATATTTTTATTCATTTATATTACTTTTGTTTATGACGAGCTTTGCAGTAAACTAAATAATTGTGACTTTGTCGGCTTGTTTATCATGACAATAAAATAGTCATTTGTTCACATTTTTTTATATATACTCACACTTGAACGTGTGTAAATTTAAAAAGTTCACATTTGACCCGTCGTGAACGGCACAACTTTAGTATACCTATTCATTTGTAATAAATCGGCCAGATTATGTACAGAAACAAAGGCATGATGAGATCATCAGAATTTATGACAGATTATGAATTATAGCAAGATTATATTTCTGTATATTTTGATTACAAATTTAAGAAAGTTCGATCCAAACATTTGGCAAGAGCAAGGTTTGAATAAACCAGAAATCATTTCACATACAAGTTTTAAGATTTGAGTTTCTTGTTTTGAATACTCAGAAACGCACATTATTTTGGACAAAAAGTTTGCAAAATCCAAAAACAACACAATCGAACAATCATTTGTGTTTATATCAGGGAATCAACAAGGTACAGGCGATGAAATAGAAACAAAAAGGGATTCATCCTTGCAAACACCTTTTTGTCAAGGACAACATATAGAAAAAACAACAAACACAGAAAAAGGGTAGGCCGATAACAGTTTTTAAACACGATTAACAAAAAGGAACCATCGTATCAAAACAAAAGTCATATCCAAAGGGTCAGAAGAAACGCAAGATCAATAGAAAGAGATGAACACCACTTGATTAGAAGAAACAAGTATCGCACCTCACATCTGATATAAATTGGATTGAGTTAACCCAAAGCCCAAATTCGCAGACGTTTCGAAGATCAAAATTGCGAAAACCGCAAACTTCGCAAAACATCCAAGGGAATCCAGCAAGAAAGATAGACGAAATCGTCGAGAGATTCGACGTTTGAAACCTGGCCATATAATTGGGGATAAACAACGCCAAGGAGTAAGAACGAGACACAGAGTCTCTCTCTCAAAAAGGAAGAAACAGAGGGCAGATTAAACATCAAAAGAATAAAATGAGGGCGTAGTAATAATAGGGTGAGTAGGGCACACACCGGTTTTTTTTACCACCAGGTTTTTAACAACAATACAATTAAACCTCTCAATTTTATTTTCTTTTTCAAATAATTTTTAGTTTTGGGTTAGAAAGATTACTCCTCTTTTAACGTTAAGTTTGTACTATTTTTCAACTTTTTGAAAAAAATATTAAGGAAGCCAGGTATAGAAAAAAAAAAGGAACACTTTTTTACTTTTACAAATACAAAAAATCAAGATAAAATCGAACTTTGTGTTCATAGCAGATAACCTCGACCCTTTGTGGTTTCATAGCAGATAAATCGAATTTGTGGTTACAGACGATAACCGCACCTTTGTGGTTCATAGCACGATAAACTGACCGGTTTGTGGTCATAGCAAGATAAATCGAACCCTTTGTGGTTCATAGCAAGATAAACCGAATCCTTTGTGATTCATAGCAAGATAAAAATCGAATCCTTAGATTCATAGCAAGACCGAATCCTTAGGTTCATAGCAAGATCCGAGCCTTAAGATTCAAATAGAAAGGATCAATTATTTTTGATCAAAGCAAGGAAAACACAATATTGATTAGCAAGTCGGTCAATATTAAGCAAGATTAGCAAGAAAACCTGGTTAGCAAGTTGGCCAGTAACAAGCAAGAATTTTGATCTTCTGATCAAACTCAAGAGCAAGAAATCAGAATCAATTTTGATTCTAAGCAAGGCAAGCAAGAGAAACTTCATAGTTTCTATACAAGCAAGAGACGGCAAGCAAGAGTCGTCAAGCAAGAGACGGCAAGCAAGAGTCGTCAAGCAAGAGTCGGCAAGCAAGAGTCGACAAGAAAGAAACCGGTGGCAAGCAAGAAACAGCGATAGATGAGAAAGCAGAAAATACAGTGAAGGAATGCACGAATTGGAAAGACAAGAAGAAAGACAAAGAGCAAGAAGCACTTCTCATCTCAGAAGACACAGCGTTTGTGATTACGGGGGAGAATATTGGGCCAAAACCCAATCCGGGTAATCACAACCCGCTAGAAAAACCCGCTGGACCAAATGACAGTTACAAAACAGTTACATAACTGTTTTTGACAGTTATTTCGAAGAGTCACAATGGTTCATTTTTGAACCGACACAACCTTTAGATCATACCTATTCACTTTGTATAAATAGGACCAGATTCTGTAGAAACAAAGCATGATGCAAGAATCATCAGAATGTATGACAGATTCTGAAATTATAGCAAGATTATATTTCTCGTATATTTTGATTACAAATTTAAGAAAGTTCGATCCAAACATTTGGCACCAGAGCAAGGTTTGAATAAACCAGAAATCATCACATACCAAGTTTTAAAGATTCTGAGTTCTTGTTTTGAATCATCAGAAACCGCACCATTTTTTTCGGACCAAAACAGTTTGCAAAATCAAAACCAAACACAATCGAAAAATCACTTTGTGTTTATATCAGGCGAATCCAACAAGTGCTACCAGGCGATTGAATCACCGACAACAAAGGGATTCATCCCTTGCAAACCTTGTTGTCAAGGACAACATAAACCGAAAAAAAAAACACAAACCCAGAAAAGGGTCAGGCACGATAACAGGTTTTAAACCAAGATTCAAAAAAAAGGAACCCACATCGAATCAAAAACAAAAGTCATCATCAAAGGGGCAGAAAGCAAGATCAATAGAAAGAGGAACGAACACACCTGTTTAGAAGAAACAAGTATCGCACCCTCAATCAGAATCATAAATTGATTCGAGTTAACCACAAAGCCCCAAATTCGCAGACGATTCGAAGATCCCCAAACTTGCGAAACCGCAAAACTTCGCAAAACAATCAAGGGAATCCAGCAAGAAGATCAGAACGAAATCGTCGAAGAGATTGACGTTTGAACCGGCCATTTAATTGGCGGATAAAACCACCGCAAGAGTCAAAGAAGAAAGACCCAGAGGTCTCTGAAGATTCTCAAGATGAGACGCGTCTCCCAAGAGAGAAAGAGACCTCTATATCTCCAAGAAAGTAAAAAATGAGGCACGTTTCATACTGATAAGAAAAGAAGAGGCGCCCAGTAAAGATAAACAGGGGCAAACCCGAGGGTTTCTAACCCCTACAGGTTAAAAGAAAAAAACTATTAACCCCTCATCCGAACCCTTTGTGGTTCATAGCAAGATAAACCCGAACCCTTTGTGGTTCATAGCAAGATAAATCGAACCCTTTGTGGTTCATAGCAAGATAAACCGAACACTTTGTGGTTCATAGCAAGATAAACCTGAACCCTTTGTGGTTCATAGCAAGATAAATCCGAATCCTTTTGCGATTCATAGCAAGATAAACCGAATCCTTTGAGATTCATAGCAAGACCGAATCCTTAGGTTCATAGCAAGATCTGAGCCTTAAGATTCAAATTAGAAAGGATCAATTACTTTGGTCAAAGCAAGCAAGTTAAGCCCTAATTAGCAACTTGGTTAGGAGCGCGAAGGTTGATTAGCAAGTTGGTCAACGTTCGTACTGGGTAGCAAGTAGCCCAGAAATCAAGTTAATTTGGGTAGCAAGTAGCCCAAACAGAAAGAAACTAGGTAGCAAGTAGCCTAGATAGCAAGTTTATTGGGTAGCAAGTTGCCCAAACAGCAAGAAATTTGATCGAAGGTTTAAGAGCAAGAAATCATAATCAATTTTGATTCTAAGCAAGCAAGCAAGAGAAACTTCATAGTTCCTATTCAAGCAAGATACGGCAAGCAAGAGTCGTCAAGCAAGATACGGCAAGCAAGAGTCGTCAAGCAAGATGCGGCAAGCAAGAGTCGGCAAGCAAGAGTCGACAAGAAAGAAACCGGTGGCAAGCAAGAAACAGCGATAGATGAGAAAGCAGAAAATACAGTGAAGGAATGCACGAATTGGAAAGACAAGAAGAAAGACAAAGAGCAAGAAGCACTTCTCATCTCAGAAGACACAGCGTTTGTGATTACGGGGGAGAATATTGGGTCAAACCGGGTCAAACCCAACCCAATGGATAATCACACCCGCTGTCAAACCAGCAGTTACAAGAAACGGTTACAAACCGTTTAATAACTGTTTTGCAGTTATTTTCGTAGGGACACAATGGTTCAAAAATGAACCATCACAACTTTTTAGACACACCCTTTCATTTGTATAAATAGGACCAGATTCTGTAGAAACAAAGCATGATGCAAGAATCATCAGAATGTATGACAGATTCTGAAATTATAGCAAGTTTAATAGCAAGATTATATTTCTGGTATATTTTGATTACAAATTTAAGAAAGTTCGATCCAAACAATCTACATCATCCAAAACAACCAGAATAGGCTTACATGCCATCCTTTGCTTTATTACCATAGCTCCTTCAGCAACACTTGATATAGTCAGATATTTTGTTTTCAAAATCTTACCAATCATCTGCATCTGGACTTGCGTTAGGCCTTGTTGTTTTTCAACTCCTTGGACATTATCACAAAAGCAACTACCGTGGAAGTAGGTATGCATCGAGTTATATACAGCTTTGGCGAGGGTCGTCTTTCCAATTCCGCTTATACCACATATTCCAATCATGTTTACCTTATTTGACCCAACGAAGCGTGACAAATTTAATCCATCTAAAAGGATATCTACTCCAACAAGGTTCTCACCAACATGCAAGGGTCCATCATGTAACATTTTGAAGATGTCATTGGAGATTTTATTGATGAATTTGGACTCGAACCTGTTGAAAGAAAAGTACATGTTTTATTAGTTTGGAAGAAAGCAACATGCAAACAAAAAAAATAATACAAAAAATAAGAAATTTACCCATTTGTCATGTCCTGGAGATCCCATCCAGATAAGTTAGCTGCCTTGGATAAAGCTTCTCTCCATTTATCCACCTCTGTTTTATTTGAAACTTTGTGGTTAGAGAACGCTTCTGCATAACTCCTTTTTTGTTTCCGCACCACATTAGGCTTGGCATCATAAAAGATAATCCGAACCTCATGTTTTGGATTCTCAATCTGCTTGCACTCAAGATAACAATCAAAAACCTCGATTCTTCAATGGCTTTGTAGAGCTGTGAAGATATCTCTTCTCCTTTAGGCAACTCTCTATCATCACTAAAAGCATGGATCCCTTTTTGCTTGAAGTCGCTGAACAGATGATCCATGAAGGTTTTCCGGATATCTTCACCTCTGAAACTTACAAAGACATCATATTTCCACCGATGAGGAATGGACGTAGTAGCCATTACCAATGATGAGATGGAGCTGCGTTCAGAAGTAAAGATCATCAGAAATAGTAGCCATTACCAATAAAACTAGTACCAAGAATCCACGACTAAGATAATGTAATTAAACAACATCACAAAATATGCTGATATGTCAAATTATATCTAAGAAGTAAGATTATTAGACCCACATGTATATACAATCGCATATATGTTGCTAAATATGTGATTCTGCCTCTCACCCAGGCCATATGGAGTATAGCCAAGTGGTAAGGCATCGGTTTTTGGTTCATACATTGTCTAAAAAATAAAATGATAGCAACACAAAAGTATTAAAATATTTCCTCCACTAAAGGCACCCAAAATGTAAACCGGTAAACTGACGTGGTTTTCCCGTTCAAGTTACCCCGGGAGGGCGAGCCTTATTTAACTCAGGTGTACACGCCGATTCCGATCCTTCCTTGGCTACTCTCAAGTGTACACACGTAGCAAGGTTCGAACTACTGACATCTTGTTTGAAAGCAAAAGACCTTACCACAAAGGCACCCAAAATGTGTGACTGTTTAATTCAGTCTCTAGATAATTTTATAATCATCATGCCTTAATAATTTCCTAAAAACAGTGAACAATTTAACATTAAAAGAACTATTATAAATTGTTTGTTTATATAAACCTCGTCATTTGGCTCACTAGATCTAATAAATTAAACACTTTAAATTATAACCACCACACAAGATATTAAAATGATTTACAGTTGGTGGTATACAAACATAAAACAATGTTAAAAGTAAAAGACTTGTATAAAGTATTGGGTTAACTTATCAAATTAGACCAAATAAGTTTTGGTCGAGTGATTTAGCCTAATTTAATCTTAAAAATGAGGCAATGTTAAAAATAATTATAGATCCAGCCCATTGGATTTGGATCGATACTTATGTTGTAATGCTATAAAATGAGACACTGTCAAAAGCAATTAGAGTATTATAAGAAGAAGACCACTTACTGTTTACCAATTGGATGGAAGTCTTTGACAGTGAAGTTTTGGTGAATGAATGAATGCAATCAAAATGGTATCTGTGTTTGACTCCAAAGTCAATTTTACATGTCCAACTTGCACTTCTAGTCTCTTGGTTTTAGTTAAGTAGTATTAGGTTGCATTTTTTATCCACCTATATTATAAAAGAGTGTCTTTATTACTGTTGTAGGCTAAAAAACGCTATGTGTACACAGCTATTCAATATTGGACTTCTAAAGCAATTGCAAAAATGTTTGGACAAATGAACATTCTACATTTCTAATAATTTTCTCTAACTTTCTTCACGAGTCAAACAAACAAGGCAGATATGTCCCTATTATTTTGGAACCCTTCATACTTTTTTAGACTTTGCATGTTGCAACCAATGTTTTGAAAATCAGTTTTTTAATCAATCCGGTCGAGTCATCGGGTTACCGGTTTAACCGGTTCGACCGCCGGGTCAACCCGGTTTTCCATAAAAAAACAAATTTATATGTTTGCAATAATACAAAAAAATATATTTATAAATCATGAATCTTTCATATATTTAGCTTAAAAACAATTTATTAACAAATATAACATGCAAAAATAAAGTTACATCGCAAATATATATGATACATTGCTTTATTCGTAAAAAAACACGAAAAAAATCAAAACCCGGCCGGGTCTCAAGAACCACTTCAAACCCGGCGGGTCTAAACGAGTTTCGAAAATATAAAACCTAGTTCAATTTGACCCGTTTTCCGACCGAAACCGGTTCTGAACCGGCCGGGTCAAACCGGGTTTCAAAACATAAGTTGCAACTCTCAAGTATTGTTTATTTTTTGCATGTAACATCCATTGAGGTACATTTTTACTTTTCTTTTTATTCATGCAGTTTTTTGTTTATGCAAACTTTGATACGCGTCCAAATTGCTTATTATTTTTTAGTTTTTACGTTTTGAAGTGGGAGTGGGTGATGAGTGAATGGAGGAAAGACAATGAAATGTATACTGATAATTGATGCTCGTGACGGATATATAGAGGGCAACAGTAATGAAAGGGTTTATCACCATTCCAGTTTTTTCTTATTCTTATACGCGGTATTGAGACACGTGTGTTGCATCGGATTTGTTTTTCGATAAAAATTTGATATTTAATTTCGTTGAGGTTAACGTGATTTTTGGTATTAAGGCTATATCCCTTATGAATATCTTACAGATAGTTTTTTTGAAAAATTACACAATAATGAAACAATATTGAAAGTTGAGTGGTTTTTGTGGTTGATATAAAGTTTGAGTGATTTGGACGCGTATCATGCAGTTTTTTGTTTATGCAAACTTTGATACGCGTCCAAATTGCTTATTATTTTTTAGTTGTTATGTTTCGAAGTGGGAGTGGGTGGTGAATGAATGGAGGGTGATAGACAATGAAAGGTATACTGATAATTGTGCATCGTCGATTAGAATATAGAGAGCAAACAGTAATGGAAAGGGTTTTATCACTGTTTTCAGTTTTTTCTTATTCTTTTACGAGGGTCATTGATAGACCCCGTTAGTTGATCGGATTTGTCTTTCGATAAAAATTTGATATTTGATATCGTTGAGGTAAACGTGATTTTTGGTATTAATGCTATATCCCTTATATTTAATATACTTATTAATGTTGAATTAATTATTTTATATATCAAAAGTTATAACGAATGAAACAACATTCAGACCCGTGCGATGCACAACGGTGACATTAAATTGTTAGTAGCGTAATGTTTGTGTCAATAATTGAGGTGTATATATGATGGTGTATGTAATTTAAGGGTGTTGCGTAATGTTTAGATAAATAGTCATAAAATTATTTGAAGTTTTAAGTTTTAAGGTTAAGGAATGTTCAATCAGATACGATTTATAAAGGATGGGGTCTTATAAGCGTACGTGCTTATAAAATATGTTCACATAATTTGTTTCTTGTAGCTTGATCACATAATTGTAGTTCTTCATAATTTGATATTTAACTTGCCCAATAGCATAGTAAAATTCGACATGAATTTAGATAGTGTTAACATACAGAGGGGTTTAAACGTCGGTATATTGATTGATGATTTTTACAATAACCTCATTATTAGTATTTATACATGAGTCTAATAGATAAATAAGGAAACAAAATCAATGTCAATCAATTTGATCCTTGAATTGTGGCTCAAGGCGTGATCTTCTAAACCGAGAAATGATGATATTTGCTGATCCCTCAAACCTTATCCTTTGTAACACTCCCCCTCAAGTTGAATAGTGGGATAACCAAAATTCAACTTGTTTAGACATTTGTGAAGTATGACCATTCCCACTGCTTTTGTCAGGATATCTGCAAGTTGATCTTTAGATTTGACAAATGGTAATTTGATCATCCTAGCTTCAAGTTTCTCTTTGATGAAATGTCGGTCAACTTCTACATGTTTAGTTCTGTCGTGTTGCACATGATTCTTTGAGATTTGGATAGCAGCTTTGTTATCACTCATGATCCAGATATACTCTTCTTTCGGAGGTGAAACCCTATCTCTGACACTAAGTTTTTCTTATCCACAATCTTTCTGCCAATCCTTTAGCAATACCTTGAATTCTGCACTAGCAGAGCATGCTAGGAAACGACTTTTTGCTTTTTACTTTTCCATTTGACAAGATTACCTCCAACCAAGGAGAAATATCCTGAAGTTGATCTTCTGTTTCCTTTGTCTCCAGCCTAGTCAGCATTGGTAAATATCTGGATATTTAAATGACCATTTGTTTTGAACAGCACTCCATGACCAGTGGTTCCCTTTAGATATCTGACAATTCTTAAAACTGCATGCATGTGATCTACCTGGGGTTGTGATTTCTTTTCTAATTTAGCCGTTCAATTTTAGTGCATGAACTGACTCACCACTCCAACAGCATATGCTATATCTAGACGAGTATGAGATAGATATATTAGCTTCCCTACCATTCGTTGATACCTATCTCTATCAGCAAGTTTGGCTTCAGTCTTCATAAATATTTTTTGATTAGTAATCATAGGTGTATCAGCTGGCTTACAACCAATCATTCCTGTTTCTGCTATGAGATCTAGTATATACCTTTTCTGACAAATGAATATCCCCTGCTGTGATCTCATAACTTCAATTCCAAGGAAATACCTTAGATTTCCTAAGTCCTTCATTTTGCATTCTGCACATAATCCTTCTTTTAGCTTCTTTATTTCACTTTCAACATTCCCGGTGATAATCATGTCGTCAACATAGATTATTAAACATGTCACACGATCTCTTCTGTGACTAAGAAATAGGGTGCGATCTGAGTTACTTTGTTTAAGAAAAAAACCCTAAATCTCTCCTTCCTCTCTCCCTTGGTTTGTTCGACCGATCCCACAAACCCAAAAGGGTTTCGGTTTGTTCCTTGTTTGCTCGAACGAAACCAAACAACCCTTTAGGGTGTTCGTTTGGTGTTCGACCACCACCACAAGGTGGTCTTGCTCACGTGTTGATTTGATTCAAGTGTCGTGGTGTTCGTTTACTAAAACACTACTAGTACTAGCATACTTCATTGTTGCTAAGAACGTATTGTGTGTGGAAGCTTAGAGAGATCTTACTTTAGATCTTGGAGGATTTGCGTGTGGTAATTATACATACGCGTATATAGAAGACGGTGTTAACTCGGTTACCTTTAACGGTTTAATTCGTTATCGTTTCGTGCTAAAAAGTATACATCTTCTATCCTTGTTAATTAATGTGTTCTACATGTGTTTTTAATTCTGCTGCGTACTCGTGTTAATTAATTGGTTAATTAGATCGTAAAACCCAACACTTGTTTCTAACCTTCTAAGGAAATGCGACCTTTATATACTTGATACACCAATATATATATATATATATATATATATATATATATATATATATATATATATATATATATATATATATATATATACAAAAATAGATTGCTATTTTAGTACAGTTGTAGGCTTGTTGCAAAACCGAAGAATATTGTGTCAAACCAGTACTCACGAATCAAATAAGAGGAATTGTTTGGAAAGTTATACTAAACTTTGAAGAAGATTTGGGCTATGTGTTATGAATATGGATATTCCGGCTTGATTATCAACCAAGTAAAACACTCGTGATGATACAACCTTGTTTATAATCCGGATCTTCTAGGTGTTGCTGCAAACAACCTCGCCTGCAACAAGATTTCACATTTATATCATTAAATATAAGACATAACTAAGCATCCCAGATGAAATAACATACGAGTCTCTAAACAGTAAAGGAATGCTTCTGAAGATTGATATCCCAACAGGCGAACATGAAGTTACCTAACCACAATTCATTCAAAGATTACAATTTTTCTCCCTCACAGGATTGCCAAAAGGATACCGATGTAAATGGGCTGTGATACACTAAACTGAAAGAATCTTTCTTAGAGAACACCATGACGAGAATAATTCCATGTGGTATTATAAAACCTCCCACAAAATGTAAAAGATCATAAACTTAAGAATCTTTACTTAGAGAGGGCCATGTTACAACTCCCGGAAGTAAATATCTTAAATTCTGCATCAAAATTGAGCTACTCTGGTCACTGTTGGCCAACTCAAACCTGAAAGGAGAACAATTTTGCAGTCAATAAAATGTCCAAAGCAAATGTCACGAAAAAAGAACACATTAACTTGTGTTTTGTGGACAATGTACTACAACTATTTAATATGCAAATACTTTTCTTTGAGAACTCTTGCTATCAATTGTATACTTTCAAAGTTGTGAAATTGAGAAGGATTTGTGATTTGGTTTAGTTTCTTTGTAGTATTAAGAATCAATGCTATTGAAGAAACTGACATTACAGCATTTTTATACTTTTATATTCAATGTTTGTGTTAAATTACTTAATAGCATATAGATATTTAAACTTGCCTATTATTATAGTATGTTTAACTAATTTATTCAAATGATACTTAAATGCAGTGGCGGAGCCAGGATCTTGGTATATAGGGGGCAAAAAAAATTTCTCCGAAAAAAGCTTCAAAAACCGCAGCATTTTAGTAGCGTTTTAGCAGTTTTTAACAGCTTTTTCGCAGCTTTTAGCGAATTTTTAGCATCTTTTAGCAGCTTTTCAACAACTTTTTAATATTTAAGTAGTCTTATCGGGGGCAATTTGAGATTTGGGATGGGGGCAAGCTAAAAATAAGGCCATAAAAATACAATTTTTGCACTAAATTTTTTTTTTTTTCGCCAGTTTATCGGGGGCAGCGGCCCCCCCTATCTTACACTTCCCTCCGCCCCTGCTTAAATGCATAAGTGCGTAGCATTGTAAGGTTGATGGTCCTAACAAACTAATCAGTTCCACTATTATCTGAGTCAACAAAAGTAACCAAAATCGAATGGGTTTGCCAAAATAAGTCCCCTAAGGTAGGTGGTCTTACTATGTTTTGGTCATATTATTATAATATTAACACTCTTCTATCACACAATAATACAACTAGTTAAATTTCAACTGCTACTCTAGTTGGACTAGTTGTGAAAGTAAGCTACAGTATTGCAAAATATGTGGACTAGTTGGACGATAGGTGTGAGATAGCATGTTATACAAGATACAATGATGAAGGAAAGATAGAAAGTATTTCCCATAGCATCAGTTATGATGCTAACTAGCAAAGAAACAAGGTGTACTAATAAAAAGCAATGTTGTAAAAGCCGCCTCGATTTTACACTAGGCGGCCTAAAAAAGGTCAACGTCGGTCAACAAAACGATCAAAAGATTGTACCCAATCACACATTGTTGTACTAATCTCCGACCTTGACCATTAACATCTACAAATTAACGGTTAATCCTATGGTTGTTTTACAACGTGGGGATCATCCATTTACAATATCCGTAAGTAGACCTATTATTTTTTTTAGCTATTATTGTTAATATTTTATTTTAAGTGATTTCGCTTCATTTTATTCTTTGAATTAGTGTAAATCTGTTTAGTGATTATTTATTCCCTTTAGTTACTAAAATTCTACAGACTAACAAATTAAATATTGATCTGTATATTAAATGGTTGCGAATGTGAGTTTTTAATATTAGACCTATATGAATTATTGTTTGAGAATTAATCTTTATATATATAAAGATTCAGTACAAGGAAGTTAATTCTCAGTATTTAAGACCCAAATACATTAAAGCCCATAAAGATGCACGACTGTCTACTTAACCTAATTCCTCAAACTCCGGCTTGCGTTATAACTGCTTTATACTGGACATATGACGACTCTGCATTTATTCCCCCAGGTGTTACATCCCTACAGCTCTTCATCTCCACATAGGAGATGCAAAGGAGTTACAGCACCCTGAATGTTTTTGTGTATAAAGGACGTGTGCACAGGTAATTGTTTCTACACTCTTCATTTTCTCTTTCAACATTGTATAACCCAAATGAGCCGAGTATGTCGACAACTAAAGCATCTCCCAAATCTCAACTGTACACGTGTAGGATATTTGTCTCTAAAGAAGGCTGGTCTAAACTGTCACTTATGACGCATATACCTCTAATTGTAATCTTGCAGGATTGTGCGTAAGCAAGATAATGAGGGACGATCACCTTATGGTGCTGCTATCTTTCAAATCGTTGGTATATTAATGTATGTACATCAGAGTTGCCCAAATTGGATTGTCAAAAATTAGTACTTTTGGAATGGGTCGATTTGTGTTTAGCATAAATCACTTTCTTTGAATTCTTTAGTAAGTTTGACTTGCTGATATGCAGTGTTATTGGCATGGGAGTCGATTCGAATTAGGCCGTTCCTAATCCCATATAAATTGACAATTTGCAGAATGGAAGGTTTTTTCTTTAAACTTTTATGTAACATAAGTTTATTTTAATTAGCAATGACTATTTTTTGCTACTGCTTTGGTGCTGCTGCAGGAGTAGCCAAACACCCCTTCTGCAGCCGAAAGTCTTCGAGACGCCTGGATTAAACATTCATTCTTGGTAAGTAAGTTGGCTTTTAATTTATAGCCCCCACAATCCTCGAATGTATGTTATATGGTTATTCATGTACGCTTTCTTATTTATTCATATGGGCACAATAAATTAACATTGTTGTAGAAACATGGCATCCCGTGGGGCGTCTGGAAATCTTGGAGATTGTGAGTACTCTTTATCTTTCGAGTATGTGAATTGTTGTAAATTAAGAGGTATTTTTAGAAGCATATTCTCTTCAGTCGGGGTAAAAGCGTATTGGTTGTTCATATCTCATTATAAGCTTTAATAAGTGATGCAGCTTGCAACAAACAAGTATCTTACTGTTTGACATTATATAGAGCTATAAGTTATATACTTACAACAAATAAGTATCTAACTGCGTTTCATGCTTTGGTTACAGATTTCTTTGAGCTGGAACAATTGAAAAAGACTTGAACAAGATCAGCGAACCTATATCGAGGGAGATCTTATTATGGGTTAGCTTCAAATATAATATTTTTTGATTCTATAGTAAATGAGTCTATTGGATATTGGGGTCAGGTAGCTCAATACTGATGGTTGTATTAACTAATGTATAAGTTTGTACATGTGAGCTTCTGAGTATCAATTACTTCTGTTTTTAAACAGGACACTGTCTTGGAGCTTGATATTCAAGGTGTCAAGAAGCAATTTACCATGCTTCAGGTTTTCTACGTCTTTTTTTTAGAATACGATGATCAACATATTCAGGTATTCAGTATGATTGCACGTGTGATAACTAATTTCTATGTGTTTTTCTTCACAGACTTGCCCTGTACGTATACCTCCACCTGTTGCATCAAAGCTTGAAGGCTGAGAACATGTGTGAAGCGCCTTTAGAAGGAATATAGAGCACTTTGTAAAGTATGCCTTTTTTTGCTCCATCATGTTTTTTCCTATCTGTTATTGGAAATGGAAAAGCTCTTAAGCCTATTCTTATCGGCTTACGAGTTTGTTAACTTGAGCTTATCGACTTAAATATGCCAAGCGTCTTGAAATTACCATCACATAAATAAAAATCAGTTTATTATACTACCCATCAATATAAAAAGGCGAGAAGTGTGTGTTATCTGCTTATCATATGTTACAAATTAGTCATGTTTAGTATAGAGTTAGGGTAACTAACGGTGATTGCTTTCACGAAGCATATGTTTACTATATTATATGATTTGCCCAAAACTTATATACATTTAAGCATGAAGTTTTGGTTTTCTAGGTTACTGGATGCATATCATTTACTTTCAATGATGGATTAGTGAACAACCTGCGTGGTTGTAAAAACAACACACAAGGGCTGTAACAATGCTGTAAAAACAACATTAAAAAGCAGCACACAAATGGGTGAAGTGTTTGCTGGCACGTGTTTACATGGCCGCTGTGAAACATCATTAGTAAAGGGGTGAAGCGGGTCGGTTTTAACGGGTGTCTGGACGATCTGTAGTGGGAGTTTTTGAAATGCAGTGTATACTCAGGGACAGTGCCAGGTGCTCAATAAGGCCTTTTTCTATGGTGTACCATCTATCTCGATATCATATGACTGGTATGTAAGCATCTTCACTCTATATATGCTGATAAAACAATCCAGTGTGGCTTTTGACCCGTTACGTGTGTATAATAAAGTACAGTATCATTAGTAAACCAAACTATGTTTTGCTGACTGCATACTTAAGCTATGTATAGAAACAAATCTTTTTTTGTTATCAGTTCAAGTCTACTTACGGTCCAAGTTTGATAAAAGTAAGACACTAATGGGGTGTTTGGCATTGAGTTTATGCTTGTGCTTACAAGTTGCGTACCTTTGGGTGGTTTTTAGAAAAAAAATCTTTATCCGTAAACGATGTTTACCTGATTAAGTAAACCTTTTTCCTATGGCATCTTTACACTAAAGAAAATTGAGTTATAAATGGTTAGAATAATTTTGAGTGAGGTTGGGTAAAGGTTCAAAGAGGGTGTGGATCAAAATGGGTATTTTTGGCATGGCTCGGGTCAAGATAGCACAAAACAGTTGGTTGGTGTCAGATTTCACTACAAAATGAGATTATAATATCAATATTCTAGATGATTTAGAATCTTTTCTGAAACACGAGATTGGCTTCTCAAATTTATATTAGTTCAACCTTTTAGTTTTTATTTTTGAAAAGCTTATATTAGTTCAAAATAAGTTTGAATCATGTAGCAACGAAACCAAAAACTGCTGGTGCTTTATGTTTATAGGCGCATCCAAACGCCCCCTATTTTCAGCGGGCATATGTCATAGAAACCGGGGGTACTATTAAAGAGCTGTGGTGGTATTAAGGAAAAAGTGACACGCTGGTAAGCGAATATGCCGAGTTGTACAAGTGGAGATCAGAGAGGTTTCTCGGTTCCTAACCCGTTTCAAAAGGTTATGTGTTTTGACCCATTAGTCTATTACGGTTATTACCCAACATATTTGACATGCCCTTTTGCCACCAGTGTTGTCATTTTATCTTAGTCAATTCATGTATATGCTAAAAATTTCTACCAGTTTCGTATCAAACTTTGGGAATTTTATTCAGTTTCATCGAACGAAAACAAAGTTACATTTGAAGTGACCATCTTTTTTATGTTCAGGGTGTTAACATTGTCTTTAAAGTTGGCTTGCCTCTACTGAAATATTGTCATGAAGACTTGGTGAGTTATTTTTCTGTCATTTCAGTCAGGTCTAACTATGTCGTTAAATATATTGTCTTCACTAAAGATGATTTTTTTGTAGGTAAAATTACCATTTGAGAAAATTATAAATGAAACTGAAAATGCTCATTTTTTTTCTTGCTTGATGAAACAGAATTCAAGGAGATAAGTGACTCACTTATGGAAGGAGTTCTGACGGATACAGAAAACATGTTGGCTTGCGGTAGTTTGGATTTGCAACTTAGTTTATGGTTTACTACACTCAGGGGAGACGATTGCATTCGTAACCAACTACATGCGTTTACGTGATTTCATTCGTAATTAACCCGTTTTCATGCTAATATGCTCATATACTCCACACTAATTATTAAAATTCAAATTTTGCCCAAAAACCAAGCCCGGTGCAACGCACGGGTTCGACACGCCTCGTAGTAATCATGTTTCGGTTGTGGGTTTGATAAATATGCAAGACTTTAAATATAGGTGCATATCTCTTTTGTTGTATATGATTTTTAATTTTATATAAAATTACCACGTAGCTTAATGATCTTGATCAAACTACTAAAATGTTCAATTATTTAGAGAGGAAATGTTAATACTCAACATATTAAAATACCAAAGATGCTTACATATAAACATGATACTATTTGATTTTTTTTAGAGATTTGATGTGTTTTACGAGTCCATGTACACCGCCCTTATGTTTTATCCTTTCATAGTGAACATTAAGTCTGATTTTCGTTAACTATTTTCAGGTTTGATCCTTTAATATCTACATGCCTTGCGCGTTCCATGATTGTAAAGAAAGAAGAACAAAGTGAGGCGATGTGCTTTAAATTGGTTTTCATGACTCCTGAACAAAACAAAACAGGAAGACATGTTTACAATTGTGAAGGTATTTGCGCCCTTAAGAAGAACAAGACCTGATTATTATCCAATAATTGCACATTTGTTAACATGTTTATGCTTTATTTTCAGGAAAACACAGTTTTTGTTCCGGTCGAAATAACTGCAATCCTTTTTTCATGTAAGTATCCCTTCTAAAAGCTAGCTACTTAGCTTTGTTTTTTGCATCTATACATAAACATGATACTAAGATATTCCAGTTTAAAACCATTTTTCTAATTTCAACTGAATGTGATGACTAGTATTAATCCATTTTACCTATTTCAGGCGAGGTAAAATCTTTAGGATCATTATAAACCTCTTTAGTTACGAGTATGAATGGTAATTTTTTGACTTGTTTCAATATGTTTTTACACTTTGTATTGCTATATATGTTCTTACACTTTCATATATAATTCTAATGGTTAAACTTTATATTATGTAGGGTTTTTGAAGAAGTGATTCGATGAGACTTATTCATTTTCCTTTTAGTAGCAAAGTTGCTTAGTGATTTTCATTTAATTTCATATATGACTTTTTGTTAGACATATCTTCTTTTTTACATTTTCAAATGGGGGAATTGCGTATATACCCATTAAAACTTGAATATTTGCATATATACCCAAAACACAAGTTTTCATTGCATGATGTACAACGCAAGTTAAGCATGTTTTGGGTATATATGCAAATATGCAAGTTTTAGTGGGTATATATGCAATTGACTCTTATCAAATTCAAACGATTGTCTTGACTTACTTATTGTCTTGACTTACTTTTATCCATGATTATTAAAAGTTGAGTTGAATATGTCTTGGTTGGTTGAGACAAATTTTATTCACGTATATTGTGCATGCATAGATTGATATGATGTTTTACGATATTTATTTAGTGTCAGATGAATGTATGCACCGATTACTTAAACGACGTCAAACGAGATTATTAGTGAACGCAAAACATGTCAAATAATTTTGGCAAGACGAATATAAATGTGCCAAATATGTTTGAGAAAACCGTAACAAATTCATTTGGCACGAGAGATGAAATCGTACAAAATACTTTCGGCACAATAGATAAAAACTGTACCAAATACACGTTTGACACAGACGTACCAATTATGCTTTTGGCACATGATGTAAAAGTGTGTCGAATGTATATATTGGAACGACAAATTACCAACTGTGCCAAATACCTAACACATGGCACACTAGAGCAAAACCGTCTCAAAACCCGTGCCAAATAGTTTTTGGCACCGTTTCAACCCGACCCAAATGTATTTGGCACCCTCGTATTTAGGACGGAGCCAAAACCGTGCCAAGTAGCATTTCGCACGGTTTCTCCCCTTCCCAGATACCCATTTTTCTTGTAGTGGAATGAGATGAGCAAGTCTGTAAAGTAAACCAAAGTGCCAAAGATGGATTATATATATTAGGGAGTGCGATTTTTTGTTTTGTTTATTGGATTGGGTAGAAGTAAAAATATATAATAGTGGGTTTTCGATTAGATTTGGGGGTTTTTGGTTGGGTTGACAGCGGAAGTTATGGTTAGGATCAAGTGAAAATGATAATTTAGGCTTTTGATTTAGGGTATGCTTTTGTAGATTTTTAGGTTTTAGGTTTTTGATTTAGGGGTGTATGTGTTTATAGAATGTGAAGATGAAGTATAATATTAGAAAAAAATAAAAATTAAAGGAGAAATTCAAAAAGTGATAGCAAAGGGGTATTTTTGTTATTTCAGTCCGACAAAGGACCAAAAGTGGAACCAAAAGTTTGTCACACGGGTGATTTTTGCAATTTTGATACTCGATGGACCAAACGTGCAATATGGCCAAACCACAAGGACCATTTTTGCAATTCTCTCTACATTATAATAATCAAACACAAATGGTGTGTGCCTCTTTACCCCAAGATCAAGTTTTTTTCTCAAAATACCCTAGGGCAACTAGGCAACTTAAGAAGAAATTGACACGCGTCTCTTATTATAATATTTAAGTACAAAAATTGTATGTATTTATAATACTAGTCGGGTACCCGCGCAATGCGACGACGGGTACCCTGTGACTATATTTTACGGCGAGCAAATATTATTCGGCTAAGCGTTTTTCTAACAAAAATATAAAGAATCTCTGCAGTAAGTACACGTAAGAGTTTAGTAGGGAAAGTGAGGGTATATTGAGAGACTATTTATTGTGTAAATTTTTTTTTGTGTGGGAGATATGAATTGTTTGTGTAGATTTATATGATGGATGCGGTTACACATATTTAATAATCATTATTGATAATAATGATTTTAAGCGGTTACACGTTTTCAATAATTATTAGAGGCCATTGCAATGATAGATTAAATGGGCTGTTACAATGATGAACTGATTAATCGGGGAAAAACAAAAAGAAAATGATCATTGGTCCGTTCCGGTTCACCCGTTTCTACCGGTTCCGATAGGTCTTTTCCAATTCATTTTTTGATGATTTTTTTAGCTAGCCGAAACGGTGACAACTCTAGTTTCCGATTGAACCCGTTAGTCTAGTCCGAAAAATCCACATTACAATCATAGGCGTTGAAAGCACTAACCTTAACGCTGCGTTCTCGAGTTTTAAACCACAAGAAAAGAAAGTAAAAGAAAAGAAAAGAAAGGTAAAGGAAAGAAAAATTTAAGTAGTTAATAAAAATATTTGTGTTCTTGAGTTGAAGGAAAAGAAAGGAAAAAAGTTAATTCAATTACAATTATGCCCATGTTTGAGAGGTTTCAAGTTAAAAAAACAAGGACAATTATGTCTTTTGACATGTAAAATATTACTTTCCTTCCATTTCCTCCTATTTTTGGGAGGAAAGTTTTAGCCAACAATTTCCTTTCTTTTTCTTCCTTAAAAAAACTCAAGAACACAAATTTGCTTAAGTATCATTTCTTTTCCTTTCTTTTCCCTTCAAAATTAAACTCGAGAACAGAGCGTAAGTATCACAAGCCTAAAAAAATAGGTCCGGAAAAATAAGAAAAGAACCAAATGCAACAAAAGGCCATACGAAACCAATTAAAAGTTGGATTTGACAAAAGCAATAAAATAACATGCAACAAAAGGACATGCGAAAGTTAGATCCCAAATATATCAGCCTAAAATAATACTCGGTAACAAAACATATCTTGGCACCAATAACGGATCTAGAAATCCGTAATAGGGTGTGCGTGTCGGATCTTTTAGGGTTTACGGGTCGAATCTTTTTGGGAATTTTTGTTCTATTCTTCGTAGTCGCATTTTGTAGACTTCTTTTTAATAATATCATTTTCAACTTTATTTTTCTTTCTTGACACTTTTTATTCATGTCCATTATGTAATTTACTTTTTTTGAAAAACTAATATTGTTTACTTCAACCAACGGGCATTTGGTCCAATGGTATGGAGGTTTTACCCTCCTAGGCAAGGTCTCATGTTCGAGTCTTGTCTAGGGCGATAGGGGTTTCCTCCCGCGTGTGTAAAAGGAAGGGTGCCATTGCCTTCTGGGCTGGACCCAACCTGGCTGTGTGGGCTCGCTACGCCTTCTGGGCTAGGGGCCATGTAGCCACAAATTGCCATTCCAAAAAAAAATATTGTTTACTTCATTGCCAATTCACGTACCATGATATCACAAAATAAAATATTGAAATTGTAACAGAATAAACTGCCAAATATTATTGAAAATCCTAATAATTAAATCGTATTTATACTACGGAATAACTTTTAAATTATGTCGAGCCGGATGTAAATGTAATAGCATGCAAAACATGTACATATACTCATATAGCTCATGTTGGACTGAAAGCCCAAAGTCAAAATGTTACATAACAAATGAGCCATAAAAATACATTAGTTTTGACCTACTTCTTTTGACTACGCAGTTCTTTTTTCTTTTTTTCTTTTGAGCAATGCTAAGTTCGATTAGGGAATGCACTCATATTTTTCAGCATCTTTTAGGGTGTGCACTTAAACCCAACCGATAACCCAAACTGAAACCACTAACTAAACATAACTGAAGCCATCTAAACCACCAAAACTCAAAACCATTCAGATCTATAGATCCAAAAAACCCGTCAATGGCGGATTCAAATGATGGCTTTGTGGTGGAGGCAGACTTAGGTGGTGGTGGTGGCGATGGCTGGTTTAGAGAAATGGGTGCTTGTTGTGTATGTTTTAGGTTAGAGAGAGAGCGGGTTAATCTACTTTTTGTGTGTTTTTCATTATATGTGCGGGAAAAGAAGAGAGCCTGTGTTTTCTTTGTGGTTTGTGGGATTTTATGTTGGCTTATATATATTATTGAGGTTCGGAATGAGGGACGTGATTTTAAAGGACCGTTACAACTTTGGTTGTTACAAATTACTCCTATATGATTTAAATGGGTGGTTACAACCTTGTTGAAAGGCTTTTAATGTTGGCAGCTTTTTTTTTGTGAAATGTGGATATTTATATAATTGTGAAATGGATTGGAGGGTTACGAAGCTTTATGTTATCATGAATTTTTAAGCTTTATCTTATTATGTATATGTATTTCCTAATCAATAAATGTTTTGGTGCCTTAAAAAATTTTAGACTTCTAATTTTAGATGTCCTAAATGTTTTATAAGGATTAGAGATTAGAGATATGTGTAAGATATATGTACCTTAATGTTTTTATGGAACCTAGTACTTTTTGGTCAACTAGTATTTTGGGCGACTCGTTTTTTGGTCTTTTTACTAATGTACTTTATATTAAAATATGGGCAACTTATACTTATGAGCAATATAGGCAATCTTCACAGTATATATAGACTAAAAAATACGTATTAAACTATAACTAGAATTACATTAATTCTATTCTAAAACAGATAAATACTAATAGAATATGACCTAGTTTGGACTAGTTGGACTTGCACTCCAACTATGACTTCTGATATCTGGCAACACGCATAAGCCATATTCAAATATCAAAAATTCACCCAACAATATAGACCATAAATGTTTATGAAAATGATGTAATATGTTATGCTAATGACTTATGGAAAGTCTCAAGTCGTTTTGAGTTATAGAAGTCGTTTTCCAGAAAATTATGTCAAGTGTTTAATTCTTAAAAGTACAGGTCCAGAGCATATGGCCATATGGTATACGTGCATACGGCCGTATGCTCCAAAATGTGATTTTGGCAGAATCTATAAAAGGACCATACGGTCGTATGCTATTTTTGCATACAACCATATGCTCCAAGAATGACCATACAGCCGTAGGGTAGTTTTCCATACAATCGTATGCTATGGTCAATGGGTTTAGTCTATATTTTGTCCGGTTTGTTTATTTTGTATAAAATTAACCATGACTCGTCAGAGGTCGTACCAATAATCGATAGAAAGCTCTTTGAGTCTAATTTAACTTAAAAATTTAGAGTATCGAGAGGTCTTTTTCGGTCATGTCTTGTGTAAAAACAAAAAATTTAGAGTCGAGAAGGGGGCATTTCACATATGTGGTGATGCAGCTATGGTGGGTCTTTTCTCTTTTTATGAGATATTCTCGCAAATGTGAGTCGTTGCATAATTCAAATTGTTTGGGTGAAAAATGTTAAATGGATGTCGTTTGTATTTTGGTGCAGTTGTCAGTTGGCTTTTCATTTTGGGTTTTCCTGTGAGCGGGTTTCGTAAATGTATGTCTATGCATGATGTTTGATGGGAATAACCTTTACGAGCAGTATTTAAGAAAAAACCAGAAAGCCACTAAATATTTACACTGTCGTTTAGTTTAAGCGTGTTTTGAACAATGTCGTTTGTCAAATCAAAACGGTGTCGTTTTTTTGTGTTCACATGTCGTTGTTTGGTTCGCAATTGTATATTGTTGCTTTTGTTGTCCAACAACAATGGTTAAGGGCATCAAACATTCGTGTTTTCTTTGCTATTCTATGATAAACGGCGTGTTCTATGCTTAGATGGTATTGGGCATATTTAAATGGAAGCAACGATAAATTTGTAGTTTGTTTACTTACTTATGCAGGTCATTAAAAGTTTAGGAACCACTATATCTTGGCGTGCCATTTATATAGATCACTACTAGATAAAGTGCAAATAGCAACGAAAATTTTGCAACAACCAATAAGTCGTTGCTAAATTCACACATTAGCAACGAATATAGCAACGAAATTAAGCAAAACTGGAATATTTGGTTAGCAACGATTTTTAGTTGTTAAATTCGTTGCTATCTACTCAAAATTTGGTGGGAACATTCCCTCTCTTTTTTAAAAACCATTTAAATCGCAAAAAAAAAACAAAAAAAAAACATCCTCAATTTGCAAAGTATCGGTCGTGGTTAAGTGGCGAATGAAATGGCAAGAGGTAACTTGCGAAACCACGGTGCAGTGGCGAGCATCTGGCCAAGGGCCACATTGGATTGGCGAAGCCAATTCGCTACTACACCGAGTGCTCTAATAAGATATTGAGAGGATCTCCATCAGACCACAAGTGGTAATTCGTGACTCGGCATTAAACACGGTACGAGATCAACACTAAAAGATATAATCTGTAGCTAGTTAGATATGTGTTATTTTATTAGGTCGTGTTTCTACCGTTAATAAAAAGCTTAATGTGTTAAGGACGCTAGGAATAAATAAAAATGCGTCAATTTTATATTTTCCCAACTTAAACATCATAATTCTGATGACGTATAGTATGGACCGACCCGGCCTATTTATACTATTGTGGGCTTGGTAGCTGCTAATGGGCTTCCGGCCCACTCTGCGGTCACGGCCACCTGGACCTACAGGTCGTAGTCAATGGCACACTGTCCGTGGCCGCCGCATCTTCATAAGATATCTTTAAGGACAACTTAATTAAATAAGAGATATGCTTTACTTATTTAAATCATTCAGGATAAACCCGAATCCTGACAATATCGGCCACGTCTTGGGCCGAAAGATACGAAAACCCTAAAAGGTATCCAGCCTATAAAAGGAACGCAATTATCATCGATACAGGTATCACACACAACCCTAATTACAACCAATTACTCGCAAAATCATATACTTACTCTCACGCCGTAGTCTAATCGTGAGATCCGCTCCCACGATAAGGTTAACGGTGTTTGTTTCCTTGTGCATGGTCCTTTAGCAAATTCACTTGGTACAAGAACAAGGCACTATATACCCGAATAGCAACCTATTCGGATTAAGCTAGACCCGACCTAACTTTTGTATCAACAAGTTGGCGCCATTCGTGGGACTCAACACTAGGAATTACTCTTATCAAAATGAGCGCGATGGCTAATGCAACCCTCATTGTGACCACCGTCACAAAAACTACAAACAAAGAAAAGGCGCCGGACGCCGCACCCAGGGTGAACATCCTGGACTTCTGCGAAGAACACTACGAAGACATCCTGCCAATCATTATGGAGAAGGCACGGCGTGACAAGCGAAAAGAAGTCCAGACCAGACTAAATTTTGGAGAAAACTCCAAGAAAACCCAAAGATAAAGGGAGAAATCCTTAAACTCGAGGGCAGAAAACTCGCCCGCGAGATCCCATCCTGGGAGATCCAGGACACGAGGTCGTGAAAGGCGAGATGACAGAAATGTGTTTAGCCGCCTGAGCCACTGAAGGAAGAGCGTGCATGAGCGACTCAGTGATACCTACTCGCCAAGTACAACAAAGTCCCGGCCAAGCAGGACAGACTCGAGAGATCCCTCTCACAGTAGAGGTTATTCCCTCAGTAGGGAACGTCCCCGAATAGAAGATCGCCCCGGGGGCATTGAAGAATCGTATGGTGATACTTATTCTCGGGGGACTAAAACCAAGTTTAGAGATTGATCTCGTGACAGAGATCGATCCCGCAACCTAAAAAGATGGAGGGAAAGTGAATCCCCATCATCTCGCGGATCAGAAAGCAGCACCAGTAACAGAGGACACTGGAAGTCAAGGACAAAAAGGTGCAAGCTAGCAGATGAAGACGATTTGGCCGAACCCTGGACCTGCGAGGATATGGACCCGTTCACGCATCGAATCCGCAACTTCAAAAGTTCGCGAAAGACGCGCATGCCCAACAATGTGAAAACTTATGACGGAACCGGAGACCCGGAAGACCACTTAAAAATCTTCCAAGCCGCGGCACGGGTGGAGCGTTGGGCAATGCCTACATGGTGTCACATGTTCAACTTTACCTTAATAGGGGCCGCGAGGGTCTGGTTTGATGGACTACCTCCAGAAAGCATAGATGGGTACAAGGGTCTTAAAGCGGCCTTCCTAGCATACTTCATGCAGCAGAAGAAGTATGTGAAAGATCCAGTAGAAATTCACAACATTAAGCAGAGGGGCGGAGAGACCATTGAGGATTTCATAGAGCGGTTCAAAGTTGAAACCGGGCGCATGAAGAGAGCCCCTGAATGCATGCGAATCTCCAGGTTCATGCATGGGGTCAACAACCCCGAACTAACAAAGCGTCTCAACGAACACGTCCCAAAGACCATGGAAGAAATGATGACAGTCACCACTACCTTCTTACGAGGAGAAGCTGCTGCCGCTTCCAAAAAGAAAGGTCACTCATCATGGAAATCACAAGACCAGTCCAAGCGGCACGCTCCCGAGCAAAAATCTGACTTCCGAGGTCAGTCGAGGGAAGGACGAGGGTCTATCAGGTTTACCCCCCTTACCAAAAAACCCAAAGAAATCCTCGCGGCCGAGGCAGGAAAGTTCAAACCACCACCGCCCATGGTAACCCTGGTAGAAAAAAGAAGCAGCAACAAGTTTTGCGATTTCCATAACGATAAATGACATAGCACAGACGAGTGCATGCACTTAAAGAAGCGGATTAAAGAATTAGTGCGAGCAGGAAAGCTCTCGCACTTGATAAAAGAAATCAAGCAAGGTTGAGATCAAACGAAGAATGGAAAGAAGGAAGCCTCGGCTGTGACAACCAAGACTTGAGCAGGTTGGTCAAACCGTAGTGTTGACCTAAATGTATCTGTTGCAATGTATGGTTATGTGTTTATATGTGTTTGTGTGGGATATGTGAGATTGGATAATCAATCCATTGAGCGTGATCGTCTCATTGGGATTGAATTTGTGTTGAATTTTGAGAAGTTCATTTTGTTCACTTTTGGTGACAAGGAAATGATTTTGGTGATTGAAGCGGTTTCGCGTTAATTGTGTAAGTAATTATACGTATACGTATTTTTGTGTTCGTAATTTAAGATAAGTTTATGTTTTAGAGGTTAAGTTAAGAGAAATGAATTATTTGATGGAGGAATTTCGTTTTAATCACTTATAGTGATAATGGAATTGATTGGGTATTTTGAGAAAATTGTTTTGGTTAATATATGGATGTCTAGGTGAGGGATTAAAATAGGAAGTGTGTCATTTGTGAAAGAAATGAGTTTGTTAAAATATGAGAGTTTTTAAAAGACTTTCTATTTTTAGAAAGTGAATTTGAAAATGAAAAGTTATTTTTAGAAAGTAGTTTTCAAGCAAAATGATTTAACAAATTAGCTTACGTTTTTATAAAACTTAAGGTATAAAGATAATTAATTAATTAATAAAAGAAAAGAAAAAAAATATTTTTTTTGGCATGAATAGTAAATACAAAAATTAAAGGGAAAAAGAAAAGAAAAAAAAAGGAATTTGATTAAGAAACAAACTCTAACTAGGATTTATCTAGGATTCCTAATGTGGCCTATAAATACAAATTAGAACCCATAACCCCTCCCCCCTATTGTGACCGGTCGAACAAAGGAAAAAAAAAGAGGAGAATAAATTTTTAGGGTTTTTCTTTTAAGGTACGATTCGATCTTTGTTAATTCTAGTATTGTTTTCGATTAATGTAATCTAAGCTTGATGGATTAAAGTTTTAAACATATAATTTTTGGCTAGGGTTTGGATTAAAGTTTTAGGTTTCTGAAAGTTTATGATGTATAGATCATGTATGATCAATCGTTTGATTGTTATCATAATTGGGATGGCCGGTGAGGGCTTGATCTTTAAATATAGTCGTTTAATTCACTGCAGAATTTTAATCAGTTTTGTAACGGTCATAACTCGATCATAAAAGATCAAATAAACAATTTACAACATACTGGAGATAACCTCAAAGAGTCTACTTTCCAGAAAAGTTGGCCTCGTGAGTTTTTATGGTCGGGAAGTGGGTCAAAAGGTCATTACAAAATCAGTGTGTAAAACTGTAACGAATTTCAGTTTTGGTTTTGATTTTTCTAAAAATACTTAGACATTTAGTTAGAGGCTCTAAATCACGTGAAAGTTAGTTCATATATTGTGTGTTACCTCTGAATTTTTGCTAAGCCTATAATGAGTTCTAAAGTGGTCAGATAGTGTTATACTTTTAGAAGGTCAGATTCTGGACGAATTCTGGATACATTGGATTAACGAATTTCTAAAGGGTATTTGTAAAAGGGTAATGGATTTGGGAGAGCTATGAGAGGTTCATAGGGAATATATGTAGCATGGTGAATTTTGGTTTGAATTATAGAGGTGTTTAAGTGATGCGTTTAGGACGCGTAAGTGAGTATAAAATTCTGCTCAAAACTAGAAAGTTTAAAGTGTAGCATTGAAGTATAAATGGCATATGTAGAAGTTGGAAAAGGGGTTAAAACAAGAATAGAACTATGGTAGATAGCTTAGATATCCATCATAGTTGAGGTTACATCATATTGGGTTGAATGCGTAATTGATGGTAGCTTATTGTGTGCTTAATTGTTTAGATTATCCATGAAGTGTTTGTGAAGCTTTTGATGGATTTCTTTTGGGAAGCTAAGCATCAGGTGAGTTTCATAGTCTCTCTTTTTAATGTTTTTAAATTGGGATGGAAATGATGCTAAATGTTTTGGAAATGTTTTGAATTGCTGTGATTATGTGTTTTGATTGAGTGTGGACATTATGTGACTGCATATGGCTTATTGTTGCATGATAATGTGTTGTGTTGAGGATCGTTAATAGTGGGGTTGATCATCTCACGGATCGTTAATTTGAGGATTGATCAACTCAGTAAATTGGTATGGGTCCAGGCCTAAATATAAGCTCCAACTGGTAGACTTTTAGGTGCGTAAGTGACGTATGTGGGATCGGAGGGGTACGCCTACCCAGTATATGATTGGTTGGTTTGATATAGTGATTTGGTTTGCATGTTAGCATAAGTTCATATAGTTCATAATTGTCCTATATTGTTTTGATAATCACAGTAATTGGATTTAAAGGTTTGATTTGCGTGTCTTAAACATATGACTCTCACCAACTTTATGTTGACGTTTTAAGCATCATTTTTAGGTGTGAAGTCATGAGGATTCTTAAGATAGTGAGAAGTGGCTAGAAAGAGAACTTAAGATGATCTTGAAGTTTATATGTGGATGTTTAGCGTTGTATGGATATATGTTGCATGTCTCTTATTGACGAGAACTTCCTTTTCATCAAAAAAAGAGGTCGTTTATGTTTTGCTTAGTTATAGGTATTGTTATGATACTTTGTGTCTATACTTTACTTTATTATATGCATTTTAGTATTCTCTATATAGACGTCATTGTGTTGTGATGATATCCATTCTCGTTATGCCTCGCGTTTCCGCCTTGGCGGGGTGTGACAGATTGGTATCAGAGCCTTTGGTTATAGAGAACTAGGTGGTTGAGCCTAGACTATAGCTTAAGGGTCCCTCATATAGTTGCATTTTAGGGCATAAGTGTTTGTGTACGTATATACCGTATGTTCCTGCTACCTAAAAGCTTTGAAATTCTTTCTATTTTGAATTACTACTATATAATATGAAATATATACTTTTTCATTATGGGGATCTAATAGTATATACCTCTTTGTTATTGTTTTAGTCATGTCTTCCCCTACCCCTAGGAGATATCGTTGGGAGATTGTTTACCTCACTGGACCCGCGGAGTTGGGTGACTTTTGAGAGAGAAAAGTCAAACCCAAGCGAGGCCCAACATAAGTTTATTTCGTTTTCTACCTCGATGCGTTGCTATAATCGAGGATTGCTTTTATATTTTGGGTCACAATGTGACTTCTGTTTCGTTTGGTCGATTGGGATTTTATGGTTCGTTAGATGGATTATCATGTTTGAGTTATATTTGGATTATTATTAAGTGCTATGTGGTAGATGTGTGTTATCATTGAGATGTGTGGTCTTGGAAGTAAGTACACGTGTGAAAAAGGTGCAATTATAATTATGGTCGCGAACATAATTATAAAGGCAACACACACGTGGACTTGTGACTTTGATTGCATTGATCATTGTTGCTTGTATGTATTATGTAAGGATGTAAGTCTGGATAGTTGTGTAGATGGTAGTGTAGATGTGATGTGAGATCCTGTGAGGATGGTTGTGTGGTTAGAGAATTCCTCTCTTAACCGATTGGGCGATTATATTAGGTTGGGTTGCGTAGATGGTAAGGTTCCCTTTCATCTATCGTTTGCGGATACATCGGATACCTGTTGGTATTGTCGTCGCGATTCTTAAGTTGGTTCGTTAGCTCGTTGTTCGTTGAGATATCCAACGCTCGTGTTGGTATTCTAGGGTGTTATCATAGAACTGGTGTTCTATGTTCTCCGTTCGGCGTTTTGATTGTTTTCCTTTGTCTAAAGGTGACGATACTTTTTGGTTTGGTTCTAAGACCGTTGGTATGGATGAGTCCTTATGGTTGTTTGGTTTGTAAGAGTTCTTGTCGTGTTCGTTTTCAAGTAAATTAATATTCTGGTATTGGAATTCTTAAGGTATTTTGGAGTCTATTTTGCTATCATGATGTTTTTTTTTGAGTCATAAATTCCATTTGAAAGTAAGTTTTTAGGCATACCCGGAACCACGTTAATTAATCTACGCTTCAACAAATGCTTATTTCTATTTTTAATGACCAAAGTTTTAAATTTAAACTAGTTATTATCATATGGGATCGCCCCATATTCAGAAATAAGCAAGACTTCACAAGTTGTAGTATACATTTATTTATAACAGACAACACTTACATATTTACTTACAATTATCAAAAGAGCAAGTATAATTCTTGCATTTTATTACAAGAAATATGGCTTAGGGGGGGAACTTTAAAAAATTCTTCCTTGATTTCATGGGATCACCTCCATAATAGGGAACACAAGGACACCTAAACATTACCTAAGGCAAGGTGCAAGTATGGGGTTGCAAGACTTATAAGCATGACTAGTGGTTTTGACCACTAGTCACACCTTTATGCCTATGTCGGCCATCCCTCCCCCTCTCTTAGTCATTATGGTCTTTGATTATACACTAGGCTATTCTTTATATTATAAACACTTGCAAGTAGGGTAAGAAAAACAACACATACACTTCAACACTTTACCAAAAATCAAATCTATTCTCCCTTTTCTCTCCTTGATAGCCCACGGCATCAAACACCCTCCCAAGCAAATCCATAGCTTGATTTTCTAAGAGCATACACACATACACACAATTTTTCCTAAGATATCTCAACGTTGTTTTTCCAAGCCTTGGTTAACCATTTACAAGTATTGAAGCAAGTTTTGCAAGATTAGGGTTTTCTAAGAAAACTAGGGTTTTCAAGTGTGCAAGCTTTGGTTTTTAATCTAAACAAGGGTTTAGATTGTGTTGTCTATCATCATTGTTCATCATAAGGTTATCTAAAAACCTTTATCTCTTCATTTCCATGATTTTATATGTATATGATGTTCTTTATAGTAAAATCACCATTTAGGACTTTATTAAAATATGTAAAAAGGGTTTTTACTTGTGATTATGCTTTTGTACTCTTTTTCATATGATATTAGGTTGATAATATCATGATATAATGGGGTTATAAGTGTTGTAACTTGTTGGTTAAGTGTAAACATTTATATGTACAAATTAGGGTTTTAAGGATTACTTAAGAAAGTTGTGATTAAAAGTATCTTTCTGGAATGTTAAATTGGTATTTATACAAGATATGAAACTAATGGACGTTATTAATGTAAGGAAATATAATATATATTATAGTATAAAAACTTATGGTAAACTACTAAAGTGAAAAGTACATAAAACAAGTTTTCTATCAAAGTTATACTTATTAATTCAAAGGGGCTGTTTGGATTTCGTATTTTAAAAAGGGGTATGACACCTTATAAATATAATACGACTCATGGACGTTTCAAAAAAGGTTAAGAAAAACTCGAAAAATGGATTAATAACGAAAAAGATACGATAAAAATACGATTTACGTTAATACCGGGTTTATAAACTACGTTTTATAAAAGTATCTTTCATGATAGAAACTTTTTTTTTATAAACCTCATAAATCAATAGGAACTTTCAATTTACGAGTCGTGCTCGAAAGAATCGCTAAAAACGGAGCTATAACGAATAAGATACGACATTTACGAGTTTACGCTAATTGAAACGTAAAAACGAGTTTATAGCTGTTGTGAACAGTAAAAACACTATTCATCACAGAATGTTGAAAAATTTAAAATGTAATATTTTGATCACTCGTCTTAGTACGAAAGCGTGGGCATAAGAAACGTCAAAATCGGGCTTAAAACGCAAAAGTTATGCTATATTTACTAAAACGGTAATTATAAACGTTTTTACTTATTAAACACAATTTTACCAAAACAATTAGATGGTGATTGAACTATATAGAATTATATGTGGTTATCAAAGTACTATATTACTAGGGAGTTTCATAATGAGGCCTCTTCGGGGTGGCGTATCGACGAGTTGCTGGATTTACGATTTAAAGTGTCCTAGCTCCTCATACGTCACTACATGACCTCTTAAATTATGATAGCCCGAACGATAGTATGCTGTAACTAACATAGACTTGTATATGATGTTAGTTAATCAAAGCGATTAGTGCTTATACGACCTTAATTTAAATAGGTTGCATCTGACGATTTGCGTGGCGCATTATCTGTGATATTCTTGTTATTCGCTCACTAAAGGTGAGTTCATAGCCCCACGTTTTACATGATTTGTTTTATAAGTTTTGGGGTGAGAACATGCTTGTTTTATTAACTGGACATAAGTGGTTAAGTTTATATTTGTTAATGTGTTGCCTTAGTAGCGATACACCACATTCTGAGCCTCTTTATCATGAACTGGTCAATTACTGGGTCTGTGAGTGGGAATGTTATGAATAGATCTATTGGGATTGACATCCCCGTCTCGGGTGATTTAGCTATCACTGGCAAACGAACGTTATTACCATGTCGAACTAGGATGTGCGGGTTAGAACATCATCAGGACACTGTAGGCCATTTTATGGTATTAATTTATGTCGAGCTTCAGTGTCTTGAGCTATTAGAAGCAACGTAATTCATTTATATAATGTCTACATCTGTTGCATTATCATTTCACTTGAGAAATCTTGTGGTTACTAAAATATATGATTTATCAAACCTATGAATTTACCAACATTATTGTTGACGTTTTAAAGCAATGTTTTTCAGGGATCATTAAGCACGAGGTGCAAGGGATACATTGGTGGTTTTGATTTTGATATCATGCATTAAAGATTTTATCGCATTACATATTGGATAACGTTGTGGGCTGGGAAATCTTTGTATTTTAAAACAAGTGCACTAGTGAAGATTCGGCTTATGTAACAATTACTTTGTTAATTCTATGTATAAGTTTTTAAACGACTTTTTGGTCGTTATTATATACATCTTGTGTTTATGATACTATGATGTTAAACGGCCCGGACACCTTATTCCGCTGCGGGACCCAATTTGGGGGTGTTACAGTATTCTGAGGGTGTTTATCATAGAAATGGTGTTCTATGTTCTACCGTTCGGCATTTGATTGTTTTCCTTTATATAAAAGGTGACATACTTTTTGGTTTGGTTCTAAGACGTTGGTATGGATGGAGTCCTTATGGTTTGTTTGGTTTGGCAAGATTTCTTGTCTTGTTCGTTTTCAAGTAAATTAATATTCTGGTATTGGAATTCTTAAGGTATTTTGGAGTCTATTTTGCTATCATGATGTTTTTTTTTAATCATAAATTCCATTTGAATGTAAGTTTGTTGTAGTCGATACCATATTGTTTTGGTGTTAAAAACTTCTTTTAAAAAATAAATTATATAAATAAAATGCAACACATTTTTTTAAAATCATCTTTTGACTTCTTTTATGAAAATCATAATTAAAATAAGTTTATGAAAATTTTATTTAAATTTATTTTTACACTTAAAATTATTTGCATTATTAACTAAGGTGATTTTATTGTTTTAAAATGATTGGTATAAGATTGTGAGGGAAAGTTTCCTTGGGTAAAAAGTCAGTTTTGGTACAAAGGTTCTTAATCTTTTAATTAATACCGTGTACCTTGTATTATTCTTGGAGGAGTTACTAAGCAATCGTTGATGCATTTGTTGAGGTCGGGCATCGTTGATGCGTTTGTTAGGTCTGAGGTTCGTTCGTTATGTCGATGTTTATATTCGGTTGTTTCTTCGTTTGGGATTGTGTGATTTTTTGGGTCCATACCAATTGGTGCATCTGAAGTTTGGTATTTCTTTATGGCGTGGTTTTAGAGTTGATGGTAGGTCATATCTTCTTAGTGGTGCGATTGATGGTAGCGAAACGAATAGAATTATTCACGATTCCAAGTTAGAATTTGAGAATTTTCGTTTTACTTAGTACCTCTTAGTTATGGGAGCGTTGATGTAGCCGTATGAGAGAATTGGTTGTTGAGGCATAAGGCTGGGATGGTATGCCACAAAAAGGTAGTTAAAATACCTTAGTGAGCTAAAAAGTGTTTAAGGTTCGTGAGGAAACGAACTAAAGAGGATGTGAGGTCTCGTAGGAGTACCAAAGCATATGAGTCGAAATTTAGTGATACTTTAGTAGTATGTGAGATTCTCGAAGTGTTTCTCAAGAATTAGTAGGTTTTACCCCTCGTAGTCGAATAGGATTACGTATGGAATTAGTACAAGGAGCAATGCCGATTTGCGAATACTCGTGTCGTTTGACGACTTTAGAAAGGCAAGAGGTGTGGAATGATTACAGGAGTTGCAAGGTGCGGGTTGGTTCGAATGGTAACTTGTTGTAGGAAGCGTCTGTATTGCTTGGTAGGAAGAAAGGTGGGTAGTTTGGAATGTGCATAGATTATCTCGAGAAGAGTAAGATAGAAAATTCATATGTGATGTCACCAATGGGGGGTGCACGGGGATGACGTAGCAAAGACCGTTTTTAGGATGCGTAATGGACACGTTGAAGTTTACAGCTATGCCTTTTGGGTGAATCAATGCACCAGCGGTTTTCATGGAGTTAATGAGCCAGGTGTGCATGACCATATAAAGACAATCTAGTTAACGTATATATTCGAATGATATTTTAAATCGACCCGAAGTGTAAGGAGGGGTACGAGTCGCACGTGAAGATGATCGTGGAGTCACTGAAGGAAGAGAAGATGTACGTGAAGTTTTCCAACAACATAGAAGCGGAGCAAGGAGGAAGCTATCTAGATGTGGAAGGGATCAAATGGGTAATGAGCCGATCTTGGCATTGCCGGAAGGAGCAAACAATTTCGTAGTATATTATGACGCGCGAAGCAAGGATTTGGAAGCATGCTTGGAAAAAAGGAGAAGGTGATTGCTTGTACGTCGCGACAACTAAAGGTTCTTATTAAGGATTGCATGACTAACATGGTAGGTTTTGCCTTATAATGCTAGAGGCATTAAGTGAATGAGACATGGAGAGTAATCTATACGGATCATGAATGTCTCCAACACACTATCAATCGGAAGGATTGAACATGAGGCAAAGATGAAGGATGGATTTTATTTAGTAAGTTTGATTTTGAGGCCAAGTACCATCTGGGAAAGGCAAATGTAGATGTTGTACCATGGAGTAGGAAGAAGGAGTGAAGCCAAGAATGAGTTCGAGATAGATGTACAACGATCCGATCTAGGTTTGAGAAAAGGATGTCGGGGGTATAAGATAAGATGTCCAAAGCAAAGAACACGTCAACATAAGATGTTGCGTGGCTTGGACCCAACGAGCGTGAAAAGAGATAGAGAGTGGTTCATATTGGTTAGACAAGGTTCGGACCTCCATTTGGAGAGATGTAAGGACCTTGGCTATTGAAGAGGCGTATACGACAAAGTATTCTATCCATCTTGGAGCGGATACGATGGTGTGGTTTTAGGTTAAGTAATCAATGGCTGAGTATGAAGAAGGATGTAGCTAGTTGCGGTAGTAAGTATTTAGCATATTCAAAAGTGGAAGATGAGTATCAAGGTCTTCAGGATTGTTGCTACAACTTGAGTTACCCGAGTAGAAGTGGGAAATAATGACTAAGTGTATGACCCTATATAGATCTTACCTAGCTTGTTGAAAAGCTTTAGTTGTCTTGGATGAATCTAAACAACTAGAACAAGAAACCTTGATGTGTATATATAAAGATTATGCGGAACTAATCTTTATATACCTTGAAGAATAAAAAGAACAAACAACAAGAACTTTCACAAGAGTTTTCTATTGATATGAATCACAAAACAACTATATGTTTTGCTGCTATTACAAATGATCTCTATGATCGTCTATGTATTTCTATCTATCTAACTATGCCGTATAGGTTCCTTTTATAGACCAAGGAAACCCTAATGGGCTTTACAAAATGCATATGCATATCATTTCCTAAGATCACGCATCATTTCCTAAGATCACGCATGCATATCTTTGACTAACTTTAATTCTGTCTTACCAGAATTAACTTTCTACACTACCAGTATTAACCAGTACTAACTACTATTAATTCTTCTACCAGTACTAACAATTGTACAGGCAGAACTAACTACTATTAATTCTTCTACAAGTACTAACAATTGTACAGGCATAACTAACTATTATACTAGCAGAATTAACTCAAATTCCTAACAATCCTCCCCTAAACTTGAAGTTCACTTGTTACCTTCATGTTTCTTCAGTTGTCTTCAATCTTGAACTCTTGAGGATTACTTTCAACACTTTATTAAGCTTCTCTTTAATGATGATCTGATTGTTGATTTTTCTAAGAAATCAGATCATACTTTGTCTTTAGAATCTTGACATCATCTCATCACCTTGTACCATAGCTCCAGGTCTTTTCAGCAACATCCAACTAAGTTGGCTTTATAGTTTTTGGCAAACTACCAGCCATCAATGGATTTGTTGTGTCTTTACCATGAGCCATTTTCTATGGACTAGCCAATGCTTCATTTCAATAATAAGGTGCATTGATAACCTTATAGTTTTTAGTAAATCACCAGCTATCAATGAATTTGATATCTCTTTACCAGTAGCTGTTTGCTCTGGAGTAGTCAATGCTTTAGTGTAATACTATGGTGCATTGATCACCATACAATTTTTGGTAAATTGTCAACCATCAACGGATTTGAGAAGTCTTTACCCCAAGTCGTTTGCTTGTAGACTAGCCAATTCTTATGCCTGTTAAGCATGGTAAATTGATAACCATTTGTTGTATGGTGGTTAGCCAACACCCAAACCCTTCTCAACTCCATTAAACCTTCTTTATGCTAGCCTGCTTTTCCATTTTCTTTAAGAGTTGATAACAGTTTTTGTAGGTTCTGATTTAACACTTCACTTCATAACCCGAATCGAAACAAGAAAGTAGAGAGAGAGATGATCGAAAAGAGAGAGAGAGATGAGAGAGAAATGAGAGAGAAAAGATATATTGAAAAAAACTAGATATTTGTGAAAAGAAAATATCTATATATATATATGAGATATTTTCTGAAAAGAAAATATCTATATATATATATACCCCTACACATTTAATGTGACGCGAGGGATATTTAACTAGGACCCGGGCTCGGGTTTTGCTTGGGATTAAACCCGAAACATATACAATATTAGATTAACTATCGAGCCCGATTCCCGATAATATTTTATTACAACGTTAACTAAATAAAGATCGAAGCTCCATCGTAGAGTGACCGAGCTTCCTTGTTCGACTCAATAAATTGAGGCTAACATGTTACATGTTCATATTTGCATTCTATGTCTCATTTAAATGTTAATACTGAATTACAATGCATGTATCTTCATAAAGTCAAAGAATGTGA
>BQNB010020942.1:5916-25601 GCA_026074375.1 Tanacetum coccineum | reverse complement strand
CGCTAATGTTTAATGCTTGTTTTGATATAACGTTTTGAAAAGTACGTTAAATGGATAATGTACTTGGTAAAAATGATATTAAGATATAGACTTGACATATTAGGATGTTTACATGATATAAACATAGATAGAGATGGCATTGGTAGATGTTGCGTGAGCTCATTTACTTTAGAGATGCAAGTTACGTTGCATAATGAGATAAATCAAAAATTTCCCTGTAAAAAAGTGGTATATTTATAATAGATGGATATTACAGTGTATGTAACATTTCACATTTTCAAGTCATTTCCTGACACAATTATTACCACTATTCATTTATAAAGTTTTACGCGTTCGCTCTTAATTATAATCATATAGTTAAATCGTGTAAACTAAAAACCATCATTCAACGTAAACGGACATCAAACAAATAAAAGTTTACGTCAAACAAGTGTCATATATTTATTTGGAGTATAATTTATAAGTTTTCACATTTTATTTTTATTGGCTACGTAAAACGTTTACGTTTCGCAATAAAAATATATTTAGGCATACCCGAAAGTACCTATACCTATCTATACTCAAACCAATACCCACTTTTACGCCCTAAATACAAAAATTATACAGTTTTTGTGTCACTAAGCCTACAAGGGCCGGGCATGATATGTGATAACATTAGCATGAGACAAACCTTGTATACTATGGTTATTAACCACCTTAAGTACACCATTATCCCATATAACTAGAAATTGTCAAATCATTAGTACCCTAAACATAATCCTAGGCGTCCAAGGGTCATAGGGATTAGGAGGATCTCTTACAAAATCTTACAAGCTCTTACAACATGTACCCTTAACCCCTAGTTTACCATAGTTAGTTTAAGGATATATGTTTAGTTAGTTTAAGGTTAAGGAAACCTTAAACTCAAACACACTTTGTCTTGTTTTCTCTTCATATCACACGACACAAGGACCATTGTGTATTACACACAAATCTTAACTAAATCTTGTACAACCTAGGATTAATTAAGACATGTACTTAACAAATCTTACACAAGATTTGTATCTTGTGTTTCCCTCCCTTTAGCAAATCGTCACCCACACAAACCAACATAGAAAATCTTGCATAATCTTGTACATCACCCAATTCATTAATACTTGTACTTAATCAAGCCTAAACTACCCTAAAAACCACCTAAGCATGTACTTAAACTACTACACTTCTCTAGCAAAGGAGACATGGTTTTAGAAAGTGGTATAGAGATATTTTCTCTATAAATAGGAAGGCTTACAACCAAGAGTGTTTACACACTCACACACTTAAAGGCACACTAGCAAAAACCATCCTTGTTGCTCTCTTCGTTCGGGTCACCACAGCCGAGACACAAATCCACGAACACGACACCACAACTCACAACCAAAGAGTTCTAAGGTATAACCTAGTAATCTATAAGCTAAGGTTATACGTTTAAGGGTTTGAAAGCAAGAAAGATTCGGTTTAAACTAAGGCTTGGGGTATACAAGTCGAGTTTCCACACGACTACACGACACACACGTTCAAGAAGCTAGGACCCTTGTAAGTGTCTTAGCCTACGTTCATATTTAAGTTTCATGTTTGCTTCATGTGTCATAAGGCACGGTTATTATGTGTTAACAAGCTAAACATGGGTCGTGCCTAGCATGACACAACCCATGTCCACGTCTTACAATATACAACATATATAGACTTGTGTGGTGAACCAAAAGCCATAAGGCACGTAACAAAGATCTTGTGTATAAGCATGAATGTTTAAACATGACATGCACACGTAAAATATTTAGCCGAGAGGTTTGATAACTCGTTTGGAAACGGAAACACTTTCATGTCACGTATCATAATACTTAACAACTCGTCTTGCTCAATAAAGGATGTGTACACTATAGTATATGCGAACTAGGGTTGTTTGGGATATGTCGAAATAAGTTAGCAAGACCATAGCCGCGTCTTGTGTCCAACACGAGCTCAAACAAACTCTAACGAATTTGTTAACTCACTGATGGGTTGTATGATACGAGCTAAGTTAGAAGTTAATACTGCCAGGCTTAAGAAGTTAGTACTGCTAGCAGAAGTTAGTACTGCTAGCAGAGTTAGTACTGCTAGCAGATATTTAATAAATTAATCATCATTTTATTCGAAAACGTTTGTTGATAACGCGAATATACGGGTTAGAAATATATTTTTTTATTTTTACTTTCGGACAAGACATAACCGGGTTTCCAAATAAATAACAAATATTTTTATAAATGTTATAAAAATATTTATGAAATACTATCAAGTAAATACTCGTTTTTATGGGAAAAATGATGTGGAAAACAATGGTGCAAGTTTCATGTGTAAAATCAACCGTTAAGTCGTTCAAACGAGTCCCGAACCGATAGTTAACAAAACTATGTTAAAAACTTACCAAATCAACCCCATACTATTAAACACTTGCCACCTTACTTTTAAAGTTTTAATATAAATAAAAAGTTTTAATAAAACTTTTCATTTGATTATATAAAACACACACACTCTCATCACTTCTCTCTCTCTCTCATTATATCCGGCCGCCGCCGGAAAACTTTTCCGGCGGACTTTTCCGGCCGAATTCAAAAATGATCCTCACAACCGGATCTACCCGATCCCCTATACCACGCGCCTCCACGCGCCGCCCCCCCCCTCCGGCAGCCACAGCCGGCCACCACCACCAATATCATCACATCCATCCCCACCTCCACCACGACAGCCACCTCGTCACCACTACCCTCGTCATCATCATCCGAACCGTCACCACCACGCACCACCACCACAGAAACACCACCAAGGGTGCGTGTGGTTTTTATTTAGCACCAATGAGGGTGCGGTTGGTTTTCTATCACCCAAAAAGGGTGCGTTGGGTTTTGGGTCAGCCACCAGGGTGGGTTGGGTGTATTGGGTTTATCAAGAAACACCAAGATAGGGTGCGTTGGTTTGGTTGGGCACCAGCAGGGGTGCGTTCGGTGTGAGTTTAGCACCAGCCAGGGTGCGTTGGGTTGCGGGTAAGCAGATTAGGGTGCGTCGGGTTTTGTGGTAGCACCACATGGGTGCGTTTGGCTGTAACGAAAGCACCATAGGGTGCATTTGGCTGTAGCGAAACTGCAAGGGTGTGTTTGGGTCAACAGAAAACTGCAAGGGGTGCGTTTGGGTTGGCTGTTTAACAGCAAGGGTGCGTTTGGTTGGTTGGGTAACAATGATAAGGGTGTGTTTGGTATTAAAAACAGCCCACAAGGGGCGTTTGGTTGTGGGTTTAACAGCCCACAAGGGGCGTTTGGTTGGGCAGAAAACAACATAAGGGGGTGTTTGTTTGGTTTGGCAGATTTGCCAAACGGGTGCGTTTGGTTTTGCACAAAGATCATCAAGGGTTCGTTGGTTTATACACTTGACTAATAAAAATAACACGAGATATATAAATTATAAACCGGATATATATTGGTGGTTTAAATTGGTTAAATAAATATGATGTTTATTATTTGGTTTAGTTTAGATATGATAACAAATAAATATTATATTTAAAACACGCGGGTGCTTGAAATACTGACACGCTAAAAATTGCAACATATATTGATTTCGGGAAAACGTTGAGATATTACGAATATGGGAATCGTTTTATAAACGGAAAAGTCATGACGAAATTTATATAAAATTTCTATACTTAGTAATGTTTTACTAAAACTTTTATTATTTTAAACCCGATAAAAGAGATTAAGTTATATTTAAAAAATATACTAAAATATAGCTATACGATAAACCGATACATAAACGAAAGTTATACTTTTACAACAACGCAACTAGTTTAGTTAAAAGTCGTAACGAAACACTGAATTATAAAATATTATTTTATAATTCTTGACTAGAAGATAAAATCATAACTTTTGTAAAAGCATTCCAAACATCGTTTGTTTAATTCAAACTTTAAGAATTTGAGTTAACTTTTATTCAAGAACTTTCTAATTGGTAAATTGGCTGCTTTACGAACACGTGGCGAAATGTTCTATCAAATCTTTTTACTAACGTTTCTTATTTATAATAACAAAGTATTATATACCTCGATTATTTATTTGATTGGTTTTCTTTGTTATATAATTCACAGTATGAATTATATACTTGACGTATTTTTCATATGTAATATATACGGTATATATTACATACATTGCGTTCGCTTTTCAAATTATTTATTTAAACTATTAGAACTTTAAATCTAAATCTTTTATCAACGTGACGCGTTGACGTAACCATTCATCGGGAAACCCAAATACATTATCCTAGGCTAGTGGACTTAGCCCGTTAAGATTAGTTGTTAACTTCTAGTTGAGCCGTTCCGGTTTTGTTTGTGCTGTGTTTATTACGTGCATTTTTTTTTTTTTTTTTTTTTTTTTTGCAAATCATTTTATTCATCGAGGTGAGTTTATAGCCTCCTGTTTTACTTGTTTTCATACACTTTATAACTTTTGAGGTGAGAACATGCTTGTTGCAAAATAGTTTGTAAACTCAATTACATGGTTGATTACATACTTGTTTACATGAATGTTTACAAACTCATATTTACATGATTTGCTACAACTCATTTCATTAATCGCGATTATGGATTTGCATAAGTTTACATGAAACGTTTATTACATCGGAGGGTAAGGACTATCATTATATTGATTTACAAGTTTTGGGGTGAAAACATACTTTGTTTTACAAATTGGACGCAAGTGGATATTTTATATTGATTACGTGTGTGCCTAAGTAGCGATAACTGTAACACCCCCAAAATCAGGTCGCAGCGGAAAGGTAACAATAGGATGCTACGTCAAAGTATGTAACACCCCCATTTTTACAATATAGCAGCGGAAGCTAATCTGGGGTATTACTTCATGGATACAACAATCATTAATATAGAAAAACTACTTAAAAGAGATGTTGTAGGAAAATTTTAATTTATCATTCTTTATAATCAGAGTTTTACAAAAATGCAGGGTCCAAAATCTAAAACATTATGGTTTGAATGATAACAGTTCAGCCATCTTCGAAGTCCATGCCACTCCGTTCCACCAACTTGCCTCTATTACCTGTGATTAACAAGCTAAAAAGGGTCAACACAAAAGGTTGAGTGAAATTGATAGGTTGGAAATATAATAATTGAATACAGGGTTATTATCTGGAAATATTGGCATTTACTGGGTAATTATCATGGAGAAAATTGTAATATCATGGGTACAGTATTATCATGGGGAAACAGTTGAATATTATCATATGGTTAATGGCAAGTCACGATAATGTAATAATGGCATCGAATACAATTTATCATGGAAATCAGGTACATTTTATTGCACCTAAGCTCATGACATCAATACATTAACAGGAAATCACGTAGTGATTTTGGTTAGGGACAGATGTCCCGTGGAAAAGATAACTTTGCACGGTTACCTATTAGAAACAATTTAGTATGTTTGGCTACCCAGGCATGGTATACAACGGGAGCCGTCAACCCAATAGGGATCTATTCACAATATTTCGCGTATCACTCGCAATTGCAGTAATTAATGATTCATGATATGGAAATAAATGGCCATGGAAGCTACTTAGGCAATATATATCTGGATAGCATACATTTAGATAACATTTGCATTCATGGTTTATACAGGGATCGCGGTTTATAAAGTAGTCAATAATTTTGAAATATGGAGTTATGAATTCATTTTAAGCGTGAAAAGTAATCACATTGTTATAAGATAAACGAGTATGTAAAAGAGTTTGTAACAAGCATGTATCCCCCTCGCGGGTTTATAAAACATTCAAAAGATTGAAAAGCGAGGCTATGAACTCACCTGGTAGGTAGATGTAATAAATATTCTGAAATGAAAGCTGACGACCTTATCACAATCTTAACCAGGGAAGGTTGATATAGTAAAATGATAGTAAATAGCCACGTCACGCAACCTGAGTAAATATGTTGAGTCTTAGGAAGATTGTACTTTAGAACTTTGGTTTAAGAGTTATGAGTTTGATTGAAGAGTTTGGAATTATTGTATCACTGTTCGGGCCATCATAATTCAGAAGTCATTCAGTAAACGTTTGAGGAGCTAGGGCACTTTAAATCGTAAACCCAACAACTCAGTCAGAACGTAATACCAAGATGAAACTCCTTAATATGAAGCTCCCTAGTATTGTGGTACAATATAGCTTCCGGATGATCGGTTTTAAGCGTTTTATTCAATATCTGGAAATGTTAAGCACGAGAAGCATTAATTAAAGTTATGTCTGGTAAGGTTTTAAACATGATTTTATACTTTTTCAAAATGTTACATTTTAGACCCTAGGGTTTGGAAAATTGCAAGTAGACCCCTGGGGTTTGCATTTTTATGACTTTGGTCCTTCAACTTTGTAAGATATACCAAGTAAACCTTGGACTTTGAAAAGTGACATAATAGACCCCTATAGTTATAACTTTGATAAAATGACATATTCAGCCCCTTTAGTTATAAGTTTCCAAAAGTTACGATATATACCCCTTGCATGGATTATAATTACAAAACATGTCCAAATTGCCATGCAAGCTTATTTTAACATTTCATTAGACATTTATAAGTTATAATAAACTAAAATATGAAGTTTTAACATAACACAAGTTTAATTTAACGATTCGTTAAGCTAGGAAGTAAAACGGGTCAAATTAGGGTTTCAAAACGTAAACGCGTGGGTTTTAAGTTCAAATTCCTTCATTAATCAATAAAGTGGTTATTTTAACATTAGTTAAGCATGCTAGGATAGATTATAACAATATTTAATCATTATAACATTTAGTTTTAAGAAAAAACATGAAATTAGGGTTTCGGGTGTACGGTTTTGGATCAAATGGAAATGAGCCATGAATTGAGTTATGAACTTTAACAAGGTATATTTTGGATCATATGAACTTATAATGGTTTAGGAGCAGAGTAGAATTCCAAAACCTGGAATTGAGCTTCAAGGATCAAAAATGGTGGAAACGGGTCAGAATCAGGACTTTCGGCTTCGTACGGCTAGAGTAACAACTCCCGGGCTTCGTTTCTTGGTTTCTTTTGATTCCTTTCTGTACTTTAGCCTTCTTAAGATCACTTAGGATCTATTAGAGCAAAGTATTGCTTCTATAATGGGTATGAGATAAGAGAGTGGGGGATGAAGAAAAATGAAGTGTTATGCTCTATTATACTCATGATCAGCCTTAGATGACTAAGGAAGCTTCGGTTCTGTTCTTGGACGTGTGGAGAAGCTAGGGGGTGATGTGTTGAAGCTACATGATGAGTCTTGAGGTCTATAAGTGCTAGGATTGCAAGGTGGAAGGTTTTTAGGGGTGTTTGGGTGTTCGTGGCTGATTGGAGCAAAAACAAGGCCATGTGCTTCTCAAATTTGACCAAGGGTTGGTCTATGTAGGTGAATAAGCTGATTGAAGGTTTCTAGAAGAGTTCTTAGGTGGTCATTTGCACATGGTAGCAATTTAGAGGGGTTAAAATGGTCATAGAAGCAAACCCCTGGGTTCTATTTTGGGTTAACGGGTTCTTCAAAATGTTTTAACATGGTACATATGTGTTATAAGTGTTATGGAATGATGTAAATAAGTTGTTAAGGTCTGGATTAAAAGTAATTAGCAAAGATTAGCAATTCGTTTAGGTTAAAACGGATTAGAATTAAAGAAATGGGAGTACGGGTTCAACTAGGGCTTGTTTAGGGTTTTCTTGACTTTCTTAGCTTATATTTTGCATACTTTTGATTAAGAATGATGGAATACAAATCCTAGAGCTTATATAAAGTATTATTAATGAATTTTGGTCGTTGTTTTAATGTTAAATTGGGTGAAATTGAGAAAAGGGTCAAAATACAATCTAGGGCATAAATTAGGGTTTTCTGGATTTATTTAAGTTTTCTAAGCTTTGATTTCTTTGAACATTTCCAAGTAAATGATAGATGATGATTTGTAACGTATTTTATTAATTTTACAATGAGACTTGGTTGGTTATTTGGGATTAGAATGGTTTAAAATGAGTAAACGGGTTAAATGGAACCAATTAGGTACATTTAGGGTTTCTAGGATATGTTTTACGTACAAGTGAAGTAAAATGATGAAGTATATGAAATTATGATAATAGGATTGATATGATTGTAAAATAAGTTTTTACAACTCATTTGAGTGTTGGTTTGGGTTTATAATGGATAAAAGCCAAGAAACAGGTCATGGTTTAGAAACTAGCTCGGTTTTAGGGTTTAGGGTTTTGAATTAGGGTTTTGAGTGTAAAAAGATGTATGAAAGTTTATGAATAGAATATTTGGTATACACTTGTAAAATGGAGTGTATTAATCTTGTTTAAGTGGTGGTGAAGAAATTAGAATGAAAACGGAGGTAAAACGGCTATTTTAGAGATCATGCTTAATGACTTGTACATTGAGCTTTTAGAGATTTGTACTTTGACTTGAAGAGATTTTATATTTCAAATGAGATATCATATTACTTGTACATATGCTTTAGTAGCTTGTGCATTCACTTTAGGGGTTAACCCTTCCATGAGATTAGGGTTTGGAGGTATATGATAACGGTTTAGAGCCCGTTTTGATATAACATTGTGAATGGTACATTATAGGAATAATGTACTTTGTAATAAGGATATGATGATATTGACTTGACATATTGTGATGTTTGCTTGACATATATGAAGACAGGATGGCCATAGATAGGTTGCGTAAGCTCGTTTACTTTAGTTATACAAGTTACCTTGCTTAATGAGATATTGACAATGCAAGTAATGTAATAAAGCGAAAAATTTCCCCGTACAATTGTGATAATAGTAAAATAGGTTTTGCATTTGATGAAAATTCTTGGGTTGTTATAGTCTCCACCCCTTACAGAAATCTCGTCCTGAGATTTAGCTAAAAGTTGAATTGAATAGATGATAGTACCGGGCATGAATTTAAGTTAGGCTAATCATGGTCACAAGTCCACGTGTGTGATGCATTTATAATTATGTTGCGCACCATAATTATAATTACCTCCTTTCACACGTCTACTTATTTTCAAGACCACACCTTTTTTATGACAGCTAATAGAATTTCTCCAGATCTTGATTGATCCTGGGTGGATGAAATACTTCGATTTATGAAACCTGTGGGTTATAGGCCCACCATGCTTCTGCTGCACTATTGTGATTGTAAGGAATCGCTATTCATTAACCTTTAAAAGTCAACATCAAATAAGAATGCTATCACAAGTCTTTGTCAAAATTTTCATACCTAGTGGTATTGAAATCATTTGACATTGCATAGATTCTTGTGTGTTTTCTTGTTATTACGTTGCAGAATATAACAGAGAATTTTAGTATACGAAGATCATGGAATGAGTGATGTTAAGGAATGATTATGAATTTGTTAGAGAGTTGCTAATCACGTGAGGTTCATATTTTTGAAATGAACAGATGATGAAGGTAATAATGATAATGATTAAGGGATTGTTTGTACAAACGGATTGAAAGAAACTTGTTTGTACTTTTTGTACCACCCCCTTATACTTTAGCCTATTTATTTATAATTAGTCACTTACAAAAAGAAGCGTCCAACTCCTTGTAACTGAGAATTTATAAATTCATAGTTCAGAGATTTATAATTTCTTATTCAAATGAAGAAGCGTCCTAATTCATTTCAATAAAATGATCATAAATCGTCTTACCTAAGCATAAAAACATGATATGAGCAATGTTGTAGAAATTGATATGATCAAGTATGGTTAGATAATATTGTGATGTTGAATTGTACTGATGCCCATATTAAACGAATGATGCAAAATTTTATTGTTGGCACAAGGTATGAGGAGAGTATTGTAGAGTTTGATGTATGATAGAATCAACAATATGTCGAGTTTTGATACACGGATAACAAGATTGTAACTGGGGATTTTATCTTTATTTATTTATTAGATAAACTTTACATATGTAACTTACTATGAAAAAGAGTTGATACTTATGTTAATGTCTCGGGTTTTAGTTGAGAGATTGAGTTGTTGTTGCGAAAATAGATGTTTTTTCAGCTCCTACAATTTAGTCTGGATGGCCTAATTTGTGGCTATTCTGACCACCTAACAGTGCACGGTCCTGTGTGATTGCAGTGTACATTCCTACAAAGGGGATTAGGAGGTCCATTTTTTCACGGTTTTCCGTTATCATTAAGGGCTTTTCCTGCTTCCTTTTTTACTGTAGATGTGATAATTGTTGCGGTTGTTATTGTTACGGTTATTTGGGTAGTTTTTTTTGTTTAATTGATTGTTGGAGTGTTATTGTTGTGGTTCATTGGGGTAGTTGTCTTTGTCTCGATTATTGGAGATAGTTGTTGTTATTGGTGGTGTTACTTCATCATCAAACTTTCGTTTCGTGATCATTGGTTTCTTGAAAAGATTACGCTTTATTATTTGGTCCATTAGATGTGAGCTATGTTGGTGGCTTCTTCCCGAGTCTGAGGCTTTGAAGCAGTAACGTTTCCTTCAATACTTTGCGGCAGTCCCCAGATGAAAGCTTCCATAAGTTTCTCAGAATTTGGCACCATGTTTGGACATAAGACTGCTAATTCTTGGAATCTTCTTAATATATGTCTTGAAGTCACTTCAATTTACAGTTAGCCATAAACTTTCTTCTTCCATTTTCTTGATATCAGTCGAGGACAATACTTGTTCGTCAGAAGCCTTTTTAACTCAGATCAGGTGTTTTGATTAGCGTTGCCTTTTTTATTCCCATAGGTGGGAATGTGCAATTCCACTAGGACAAGGCTTCATCAGTTAAAGTACCAAAATAGAAAATGTTACTTTATTTTCCTAAAGACATCTGCTTCGTGAGAATAATGATTCTGTTCGTTCATACTGCGACAAGGCCTATGCTCCTTCCGTACCATTAAAGCAGAAAGGAGTGACAGCTGATAAACTTTTGTTGTTTCAGTTTTTACTGCAGGAGTGTCAGGAAGATTGTTGGGATTACTAGTACTGGCTATGCAGCTAGTCTGTGCTTCCACGGCTGTAGTATGTTCAAGCAATCAGTTGCCGGATGGATCATAAAGTTATGGTGGTGTTTCGGATGTTTGAGTCTTTTGAGGGGCATTCTATAAAAGAACATGTAGTAAGAATAACATCACAAGTTTAGAAAGGTAATACTTTAAAGAAAATGTGATGCTTAAAATGCTTAGAGAAATGCTTATTTTTGGATTTTAAGCACTTAGAAGTTATGGTATGATTCATGAAGACGAAGATAATGATGCAATTGGTGGAAATGATGATGAAAGAGCGATAAGTTGGAAACAATAAGATACGAAACGGGATTGCCTTTATAAATAACTTGCCTTCTTACTGTACATAGTCAAGATTTGACAAGCGTTTTTATTTATACCACACATCCCGTGGCTAGGATAAAGCTATAACTATTCTAAGAGTTTGTTGATTCTGAGCCGGTAGATGACATCCTAAAGATCTTCCTGATTCGTTTGGTGACGAGCTTGGATTTTCTCAATGATTTGTTCAAGATCGGAAATTCTGTAGTGAGCAAAGGCAATCTTATCCTTTTGCCCTAACCGCTTCTTTTGAAGTTTGATAATCTGAGTACGGATTCTCTTAAGTTCGGTCTTTAGTTCGTTACCATTAATACGTCCTTCTTCCATTTTCTCAATGCGGTGAAAAGAGAGTTCATCTAAGTAATTCAAAATATCTTCGACTTGTTTCTCATGATGTTTCAGATACATCTTATCTGAACATTTTCCTATTTCAAATACCTGAGGTGGGGTAGGAGTATAAACTAAGGAAGATGGTGATACCAAATCACAGGTTTGATTCCGGGATGAATTAGATAACGTAGTTGAGGAAGAAGATGGGGAATGGATTTGCTTCTTAGGTGGTAATAGTTCTTCAGGAACAAAGAAATATCGAGGATCAAATAGTAGTGATGGTGGTAATACCAGAGATAGAGTCAAAATAGCTGGTGGAGTAATAGGATCTGGTGATGAAATAGGTAATTCCTTAGCATAAAATGCTTGTACGTCCTTCAAACAAGGATTATTGTAGAAAGATGAGAATACTGGTGGGATCATATTATCTGTAGAGTTTTCCGAAGAGTTAAAAGAACTGCTTCCTGATGAAGCTGGGAAATAATCCGATGAGACCGAAGTATAGTTAAGAATATTCATAGAGGAAAAAGCATCCTCAATATCGGAAGTAAAGTGGTTGGGAGAAGACATCGTTCTATTAACAACCTAGTTTGTAAATAACATAAGTTATTTATGTAATAGTATAATAGATATGTATATTTACATACTTGTTCCGGAATGTAGTGGCACGGAGGACTTTGATGGCTGAAAAAGAAATGTGGTTATAGTTAAGGTTTTGACCTTGTTCTCTATAACCATGGCGCTGATACCAATCTGTAACACCCCCATTTTTACAATATAGCAGCGGAAGCTAATCTGGGGTATTACTTCATGGAAACAACAATCATAATCATAGAAAACGACCCAAAAGAGACGTTTGTTCAAAAGATACGTTATCATTCATTTCAAATCAGAGTTTTACAAAGGCAGGTCCCAAAATCTAGTTACATACAATGTGAATGATAACAAGTTTTAGCCATCTTCATGTCCATGCCACTCCGTGCCGTAAGTTGCTCAATTACCTGAGATAAACATGCTAAAAAGTCAACACAAAGGTTGAGTGAAATTCATAGGTTTGATAAATAGTTTGAATACAAGTCATAGTGTAATAATTGTACAAGCACAATTATTATGGAAAATTGCATTGTGACATTTGATATTGGGTTACGTTGTTATACACCCGGTATTTGTAATAATTGCAACGAATGCAATTATCATGAAAAATGGTAACAGTGTATTATTGCATTAGGTCTTGTCATTTGTATTATTGTCTAAGCTCATGGCACACAAACTAACTAGTGTATATATATACCCAAAATGATGTGGTATGTATATATATAGAGATAATGGCCCTCGGTGTAGGTAATTACCATATACCTATGAAATTCAAATACAGTGTGTTTGGTTACCTATCCGGCTAACACAAACAGGATTCGTCAATCCTGATAGATCTATCAACAATATTCGCGTTCACCCGTGTTGATACAAAAGTTGGACGATTCTTGATTAGGTCCGAATTAGGTGTAATACGGATCTGTTAGGCTCCGGTTCCTGTATCAATTAAGTCTTGATATATGAGACCTACGCACTAAGAAAACAAAGCACCGTTAGGCTTACCGTGGGATTGTCTCCCACGATTATCCTCCGGCGTGAGATTAAGTCTTTGAAAAGTAATCACATTGTTATAAGATAAACGAGTATGTAAAAGAGTTTGTAACAAGCATGTATCCCCCTCGCGGGTTTATAAAACATTCAAAAGATTGAAAAGCGAGGCTATGAACTCACTAAGTCTTTGAAAAGTAATCACATTGTTATAAGATAAATGAGTATGTAAAAGAATTTGTAACAAGCATGTATCCCCCTCGCGGGTTTATAAAACATGTAAAATGAGTAAAGGCGAGGTTATGAATCTCACTAAGTCTTTGAAAAGTAATCACATTGTTATAAGATAAATGAGTATGTAAAAGAGTTTGTAACAAGCATGTATCCCCCTCGCGGGTTTATAAAACATTCAAAAGATTGAAAAAGCGAGGCTATGAACTCACCTGGTAGGTAGATGTAATAAATATTCTGAAATGAAAGCTGACAATCTTATCACAATCTTAACCAGGGAAGGTTGATATAGTAAAATGATAGTAAATAGCCACGTCACACAACCTGAGTAGAATATGTCAAGTCTTAGGAAGATTGTACTTTAGAACTTTGGTTTAAGAGTTATGAGTTCGATTGAAGAATTTAGAATTATTGTATCACTGTTCGGGCCATCATAATTCAGAAGTCATTCAGTAAACGTTTGAGGAGCTAGGGCACTTTAAATCGTAAACCCAACAACTCAGTCAGAACGTAATACCAAGATGAAACTCCTTAATATGAAGCTCCCTAGTATTGTGGTACAATATAGCTTCCGGATGATTGGTTTTAAGCGTTTTATTCAATATCTGGAAATGTTAAGCACGAGAAGCGTTAATTAAAGTTATGCCTGGTAAGATTTTAAACATGATTTTATACTTTTTCAAAATGTTACATTTTAGACCCTGGGGTTTAGAAAATTGCAAGTAGACCCCTGGGGTTTGCATTTTTACGACTTTGGTCCTTCAACTTTTATTGATATACCAAGTAAACCTTGGAGTTTGAAAAGTGACATAATAGACCCCTATAGTTATAACTTTGATAAAATGACATATTCAGCCCCTTTAGTTATAAGTTTCCGAAAGTTATGATATATACCCCTTGCATGGATTATAATTACAAAACATGTCCAAATTGCCATGCAAGCTTATTTTAACATTTCATTAGACATTTATAAGTTATAATAAACTAAAATATGAAGTTTTAACATAACACACGTTTAATTTAACGATTCGTTAAGCTAGGAAGTAAAACGGGTCAAATTAGGGTTTCAAAACGTAAACGCGCGGGTTTTAAGTTCAAATTCCTTCATTAATCAATAAAGTGGTTATTTTAACATTAGTTAAGCATGCTAGGATAGATTATAACAATATTTAATCATTATAACATTTAGTTTTAAGAAAAACGCGAAATTAGGGTTTCGGGTGTACGGTTTTGGATCAAAATGGAAAATGAGCATGAATTGAGTAATGAAACTTTAACAAGAGTATATTTAGGATCCTATGAACATTATAAGGGTGTAGGAGCAGAAGTAGAACATTCAAAACCTGGGTTTGAGCTTCAAGGATCAAAAATGGTGGAAACGGGTCAGAATCGGGACTTTCGGCTTCGGTAACAGGCTTAGAGTAACTGACCCCGGCTTCGTTTCTCTTGGTTTATTTTGCTTCCTCTGTACTTGAGACTTGGTAAGATCAATTAGAATTCATATCGAGCAAGAGTTGCATTAATGAAGGTTATAGATGAGGAAGTTGGGGATGAAGAAGAAATTAAGTGTTATGGCTCCTATTTATAGTAAAGACCTTAATGCTTAAGGTATGCTTGAAATCTGAGATGGACATTGTGTATCAAGACTAGTAGGGATGGTGGATAAGCCTAGTAATGGGTGTATAAGCAGGAATTAGTTACTTTTGTGAGGTGTTTGGGATTGGGGTAGTGCCGCACTGAAGTTAGGAACAAAACAGTCATTGCTTCTCAAATTTTGACCAAGGCTTGGTCGAAGTAGGTGCATAAGCTGCTACTATGATTCTAGAAGAGGTTCACATTGGTTATTTAGACTTGGTATCAATTTAGAGGGGTCAAAATGGTCATAGAAGTAAATCGGGTCTATTTTGGGTTCAACGGGTTCTTCAAAGGTTTTAACAAGAGGTACATTGCAAATATCATAAATTATAAGAGAATGATGAAATAGGTATTTTAAAGGTCTAGAGATTAAAGAAATATTACAAAGAATACATTTGTTGGTTTAAAACGGGTTTAGAATGAAGAAATGGAGTACGGGTTCAACTAGGGCAATTTAGGGGTTTTCTGAACTTTCTAGGCTTTATAATTTTGCATACTTTTGATTAAGAATGATGGAATACAAATCCTAGAGCTTATATAAAGTATTATTAATGAAGTTTGGTCGTTGGTCTAAGTTAAAATGGGTTGAAATTGAGAAAACGGGTTAAAATCACAATTTGGGCATAATTAGGGTTTTCTGGATTCGTTAAGGTTTTCTAAGCTTTGATTTCTTGCACACTGCCAGTAAATGATAGAATGATGAAATTGTAAACTGATTGTAATGAGTTTACAATGGCCCTTGGTTGGTGTTAGTTTGGATTAGAATGGTTTAAAACAAGTAAACGGGTTAAATGAACCAATTAGGTACATTTAGGGTTTCTAGGATATGTTTTATGTACAAGTGAAGTAAAATGATGAAGTAATATTGATGAAATAATGATTAAATAGGATTGATATGATTGTAAAATAAGTTATTACAACTTAATTGAGTGTTGGTTTGGGTTTACAATGGATAAAAGCCAAGAAACAGGTCATGGTTTAGAAACTAGCTCGGTTTTAGGGTTTAGGGTTTTGAATTAGGGTTTTGAGTGTAAAAAGATGTATGAAAGTTTATGAATAAATATTTTTGGTTATATTATCGTAGTATGATGTAGTGTCCTTGCTTAAGTGTGTAGAAGAACATTAGAATAAAACGAGGTAAAAACTGCTATTTTAGAGAATCAGCTTTAAATACTTGTACATTGAGCTTTTAGAGACTTGTACTTTGAACTGAAGATATATTAATATTACAATGAGATACATAAAACTTTTACATATGCTTTAGTAGCTTGTGCATTCACTTTATGGGTTAACCCTTCCATGAGATTAGGGTTTGGAGGTATATGATAATGGTTTAGAGCCTGTTTTGATATAACGTTGCGAATGGTACATTATAGGAATAATGTACTTTGTAATAAGGATATGATATTATTGACTTGACATATTGTGATGTTTGCTTGACATATATGAAGACAGGATTGCCATAGATAGGTTGCGTGAGCTCATCTACTTTAGTTATGACATACTGAGACATTGACAATACAAGTAATGTAATAAAGCGAAAAATTTCCTCGTATAATTGTGATAATAGTAAAATAGGTTGATGAAAATTCTTGAGTTGTTATATTAAACTTGTTACAATGAAACTATAAGGACTAGGGATGATATTGAACCTTATTATAAGTACCACATATGTAAAATATGGTTAAAAGAGTTTTTATAGTAAACTACTAACTTAAATGATACATAAAACAAGGTTTTATAAAGAAACATATATGAAGTACTTAGGGGCTGTCCAAATTCGAATTTTGGACAGTAGGTTTTGATATGATATAATAAAAATACGCCTCGTGACGATTCCATAATGATAAGAAACTTGAAAAACCGATCTATAACGAAAAAGATACGTTAAAAACGAGTTTACGACTATAAATACTTTTATAAAACTATTTTTATAAAAAGTTACTATTCATTACAGCAACTTTTATTTTAAAACATCTAAAATATGATATAACTTTTGATTACGAGATCGTACACGCAAGAATCGTTAAGAACGGAACTATAACGAGTAAATTACGACATTTTCGATAATTAAAGTTTATAAAAGTAATTTTATAAACTATGAACAGTAAAAATCACTATTCATCAGTGGATTTATCTTTATAAAATATAATACCTCTTTTAATAACAAAAACGTACTCGAAGGAATCACTAAAATCGGGATTAAAACGAATAAGTTATTACGATTACAAGTTTACGCCAATTAAAGCCTAAAACGACAAATGAGCTGTTGTGAACAGTAATTTTACTATTCATCGCAGAATTTTAAAAAGTTGAAAATGTAATATTTTGATCGCTCGTCTTACTACGAAGACGTGGACGTAAGAAACGCGAGCAACGGGCTTAAAACGACCAAATTAGGTCATTTTTACGAAAAGTATATTTATAAACGTTTTCACTTTATAAATATTATTTTACTAAAACGATTAGTCGGTGATTATGCTATATAGAATATTGAGTGGTTATCAAAGTGCTATATTACTAGGGAGTTTTCGATAAAGAGGCCTCTTCGGATGGCGTATCGACGAGTTGTTGGATTTACGATTTAAAGTGTCCTAACTCCTCGAACGTCATGTCATGACCTCTTTAATTATGATAGCCCGAACGATAGTACGATGAAACAACTATAAGATTATATTCAATGGTATTAAATTAAGTACTCAGTACTTATACGACCTTAATTTTAAATAGGTTGCCTTATCGTCTTGCGTGACTTTTAAATCGTGATTATTTTAAGCTATCTGGACGCAAGGATGAGTTCATAAGCCCCACTTTACAGTTTTAACTGATTTGATAAATTTTGGGGTGGAACATGCTTGTTTATAAATTGGAATGGACGCAAGTGCTGAAAGTAATATATTGGATTATTTGTTTGCCTAACTACGATAACCCTCCTGAGCCCATTATTCAAGAACGTTAATTGGCATAGATTAAGTTGTGAATTACATAAAGTGAGCGCGATGATATATATAGATCTATTAGGATTAACCTCCCTGTTTGGGGTACTATGCTATCACTTGGAAAGCGAACGTTTACCATGTCGGACTTGGATGATGCGTTACAACCTCTGTACTGGCAAATAACTGCTATAATAGCAAATATAGGGTTGAGCTTGCGGTGTCCATGAGCTAGTGCGACAACAATAATATTGGGTTTTGTGATTGTTGGAATCTGTTGTAAAACCTCCCGGGAAAATACTTTGAGGCTAGTGGGACTTAGTAGTTAAGATAAACAGCAACTTCTTGATCGAGCCGTTTCGGTTTTCCGTTTGTGTTGTGCTTAATATTTGCAGTTCTGCCAATCGTTCTACAACATCAATGTGAGTTTATAGCCCCATGTTTTACTGGTTTTACATATATTTTTAGAGTGACAACATGCTTGTTTGCAAATTTATTCACATGATTGACTTATGCTTGTTACATGATCGTTTACAAATTGGTTTGTATACTCATTTACATAATTCGCTATGGGATACATTATTTGACTTCATATTTGGTCACAAATACATACTTTACTTTTGAAATGATTACGGATTAGCTTAAGCGGATTGAACTGATAACTACAAGTAAATGCCCGGGTGTTCTTGGAGGGGACACCTGCGAGGGGCACATATTCATTACTGCCCGGTGTTCTTGGAGGGGACACCCGCGAGGGGTACATATTCATTTATGCCCGGGCGTTCTTGGATGGGACACCTGTGATGGGTACATATGGTTTTCATTACTACCCGGGTGTTCTTGGAGGGGACACCTACGATGGGTACATAGTGCATCAGTTTCATGAACTTAGAGTAATTGTAATCATTGTTTTATACACACATGAATATTTACTATGCCTTGAATAGAGTGGCAATACATACTTGAAACATTTTGGTGATATATATATAAATATCATACATGCTTTGAAAAATTGTGGTACAATGTTCATACGTACATTTTTGTGACTAATTGGGGATTGAAATGGTCTTGCATACTTTACAACTATTTGATTTCTAAAAATCATACATACATTTTGGAAGGACATTTAAGGATTTAAATGGTCATACACACTTTACAGAACCTTGGTTCAACATTTATACTTAAACAAATCTATGAACTCACCAACTTTATGTTGACACCTTTTAAGCATGTTTTTCTTAGGTGAATAGATGCTTGGATTATTTGATGTGCACTAGAGTCTAAATTTGACAAGATTTCATTCATGGATTACTACATACATACAAATGATCAAATCTCATTGGGTTGTTTTCAACCTTTTCATTGTGATGCAATTATGGGACAAATGTTATATCAATTTCAAGGAAATCAACGAGATTACTTTTCAAACGACACATTTAGAGGTCGTTCTCTTGTATCTTGTGCTGTTGTATTATGAAGTAACGCCCTCGGACAAATTTCCGCTGCGACATATTTTTGGGGGTGTTACAACTTGGCTGCCTCGCCAGTTTAGGTACACCATGAATAAACACGCCGTTAGTGATAAATGTCATCATCGCCTAAAGTAGAATACAACAT
>BQNB010020941.1:20539-64865 GCA_026074375.1 Tanacetum coccineum | reverse complement strand
AAGTGCCATGTTTGAAAGATGTTTTTGTAAAGAAAAATGGTTTTTATAAAACACAAGGGTTGAAATTGTAATTAACCAAATCCTCTTTAAACTTTTAGTTATAAAAACGCAGGGACTAAAGCTGTTAAAACCCAAACTATTTTATAACTAAAAACGGGCCAAAAGAAATAGAAAGAGAGAAAGAGTGTGAGGGCTAAACTTGCATCATCTCCAAACATTTCTTTTAAAACTGTAACCATAACTGTGTACCTTAACCACTTGGCGCCAAAAACCATACCACCCTTTCCCCTGTTTTCACGCCCATACCACTATCCTAAGTACACTCACAGCTCACCCTCACCTATCCCCACAACCCATTGCCCCTATAACCCCCTTTCCAGTTCATTTCACTCAACCCGAGCTACCCATCAATGGTGAGATGAAGACAAGAGCCAATCCAATGGCTAGGATTGCTGCTTGGACTCCTTACACACACAACTAACACAAACCAAGACCAAGGCACTTCCCAAGACTTGTATAAAAGAACAAAGAACAAGCCGAAGCCACACCACTTTTTAATGTTTTTTTAGTGTAATTCAAATTCAGTATTTCTTTCAAGTGTTTTAATGTAATTCAACCAAGTTACATGTTATTTCATCAGTTAATTTTCTGTTTTAAACATTTACTTTGTAATTTTTGGCGCCGCTGCCGGGGAGGCATTTGCTACGATTTCTATCCGACTTTGATCTGAACTTATCTTATTATTAATATATCATATTAAAAAACACAAAAATATTTTTCTTTTCTTTTTATTAGTACATATCATATAAAAAATAAAAAACCAAAAAATCAAAAATATAAAAAAATTGTCCATAAAAAATAAAATTCACTAATTGGTAAAATACCAAAATATAATATTCTCAACTGAGGTATTATCATAATAAGTTCCGGTGAACTATTGAGTTCCCAACTCGAACAAAAGATTTAAAACTTGCCTTCTGTGTCACTTACGATATACGGCTCACCTCATTCTGATTAACAAACTATAAAGTGGGTTTAAGGAGGGTTGTTCCTAGGAACTACGACCCAAAAGGAGAAATAAGCTTCGCGCTATTCCTACTCCTCCGCTCACCTGTGCGTTTTTCATTCTGAGAGCTACCGTGAAGTAAGATTGATTATCAGGTTTAAGTTGTCTATCTGATTTTGTCCAATTGTGAAATATGTTGTTAATAAATTCGAAAAAACCAAAAATAATCTTCTTTTTCTTCGTATCAGTTAATTCTTTCCTTATCCCTCTATCTATTTAATTCTTATGACATCATTCGATTGTCGCCTTAAAGCGATTAAAGCATGTTCGGCTTGTGGAAATTTGCACACTTCAGCCTTTTGTTGTTCAAAAGAGAAACTCAAAAACAAGATTCTTGTTCCAATGCCCGAATCGTCTCAACAACACATTAAGATTGAAAGAATTTGTTTCGATTGTGGAGACCTGTTGCATGGTCTTAATTGTCTAGAATGTGACCTGACACGAAAGATATTGGAGAAAGCTTTTCAAAAGTTTCAAAATACTTCCAAGTCATCCAATGACAATTCCAACGTTGTTAATGCTCCTCGAGAGCCATTCGTTGTCAAACAAGACCCCAGTGTCAATTCCTCACAAAAATCTCCACTAATCGACCAAAAGTGTTGTTGCGAGTGTGGTGATTCATTAGATGGCATCTTTTGTCAACAATGCACTTGTAAGACTTGTGGGAAATGTGCTCATATTGGTTATAATTGTCCACCGAAAACTCCGAATATCTCTAATCCGGAACCAACCAAACAAAACTTGTTATGAGATCCACAAATCGAAAAGTGTGCAAATACCAAAAATTTTTGGTCAATACCAAAAATGTGGTTGCAATGAATATGATGGAGTTTGTTTTTATTGTAAGATTCGGAGTGAAACACCAAATGTTTTAACTCGTGTTTTTTAAAAAATAAACTTCAATTTTTTCTTTTTAAATAAACACTCCTGAATATTTCTAACCATCTCCACAACCCCCGACTCATTCTATGAGAATTTTGGAAAACTCTGTTCATTATGGTTACGATTGTTCACCCAAGTTTCCGTTTTTCCAAATTCAGGAACTGTGTTACAATCAAGACTTTAATTTCTCACAAAATCCTCAAAGTCTTCAACAACAATTCCTTTGTTGTAACTATTGTGGAGGTCCTCATGAGACTTATCTCTGTTTTGAATGTGTAGGGTGTGGACAACCGACGGATAACTCTTATTGTTATTCGTGCACGTGCCAACAGTGCGGTTTGGTAAGTCTCATTGATGGAGTTTGTCTTTGTTGTACTTATGAAATGAAAATTCATAACGTTTTTTTCCAACTCCGTACTCTTTTGATCAATCTCCAAGTTTCTCTCTCAACCCCCACACACTCTAGCAAATATTGTGTGATTTTGCGGGATACGATGACTCAAATATTGTCACTGCTGTTACACTCAAAGCCAGTTTATCCATCCAGAGCCAGTTACCAACCTTGATTTCAAATTCCCCGCATGATTTGCATAATCTTCAACGCAAAACTTTGTTGAAAATTGTAGGGGTCCTATGCGACTATTGAATGTCAACCGATGAGTCAAAACTCTCATTCTTCGGTTTTGACCAAACTTCTAACCCCGCAATTTCCGTCAAATCATCAACCTCCTCAACCAAAGAGCAATGGGAGCTTTGCTAAGCCAGAGGACTAATGAAATCGATTGAAAACTTTCTTAGAAGTTTAAGCGTATCTCTTTGGGAAAACACCTAAGGTTCTATTGCATGCTTGGACAACTTTATTGAAGTTATGCACGCTCAACCCGAGGGAGTGCTGATATTGTTAGCAAACTTGTTCAAAATGTGAAAATCATTAAGTGACAGAGCTATCTGAGTTACATCAATACTCCGGCTTGGAAGTGCACTCTCGTTACTGGTGATGGATGATGATGACTGAGGATTTACCATTGCAATCACACCCGTTTTATCAACCGAGGAGCCCGTAAACTCTCTAAATATGGGGGATGAGCATCTTGACACAATTCCGGCAACGAAATCAGACGAAATTCATAAGTCTAGTGGTGAAATCCTTTATTCCCAATCCCAAGTGAGCCGCAGGTGTTCCCAAAAGTGTGTGATGTGCCTGTTCATGACAATTCTCCGCATCTTGACCCTTTCAAGGATCATCTGAGGATTTCTTCTGATTCTAACGGTTGATTATAATTCGACGGATGAAGATTATCTTCTTTGTATAACGAAGTCGAGTTTGTTGAGGCATACCTCCCAATTCTGTGTCCGTTAGCTCAAAGGTGATGGAGATTGTTATTCCCGAAGTTGGAAGGATTGAGGATGACATTCTTTTGATCAAAGACGATACCCTTCGTGAAAAATTGATGCATTTTAAGAGTGTCATGTGTGTTTTAATTCTTTATTATTTGTTTTTATATGTTTGAACTATGTGATCATGCTTTGTTTTGTCTTTAACTTCGTTTTATTTGCAATCAAAGGTATTTCACATCAAATTGTAAGGGAAATTATCCAGTTTTTAAGAACCATTTCAAGCATATTAAATAAATAGTTTAGATTAAATTCGCGTCTTATGTGTCTGTTCTTCGAGTTCATATGTATTTTGCGTTAAATTGTATTGGTTTATGCAAAATTCTCTAGAAATTAATAATAGGATTTGCATGAGAAAATTTTACCAAGATAGGAAAGAATTTTTTTTACAAACTGCTGGAGACTGGCATCAAGGGATTTTTTTTTTTTTTTCCTGACGGCGGTCGATAGGTCAATCAACAGTACACTTCGTATAATTTTTTTAATTTTTGAAAAATTGATCTTTGTATAATTTCCAGGAATTTTTAATTTTTCTAAAATACTTGCAGAAAAACCTTGATACATTAACACATTCATCATATCTTTACTGTTTCATAGAGTCTAAACCAAAATCATTAAGTTGTATATTATCATTCCGCCAAATTTTACGCTAGGTATAGTTGTTTCTTGTCTTTGATTTGCAGGTTATATTTGATGAGGAGAAGCCCGGAAGTTCTTTGGATTTTTGCGGTGAAGAATTCCTGGTTGACAATTTAGCTGCTTTTTCATTTTGTTTCTTCTCCATTATTGAGCAAAACCAGGGGAGTACTAGTTTCTTTTACCTTTTCTTTTCTCTTTATTCGTTTTACGGGTACTTTTGAGAACATTAGGGACAATTTTCAAAATAAGTGTAGGGGAAACAAAGCCTTAGAAACTATTTCTTTATTTGCTTTTGCTTTGTCCTTAAAATGATAAGTAATATACTGAAACATAGCGTGGACGTTAATTTTGACCCAAATTTAAAAATTTTTATGGCACATATCGATGAAAACTTAGTATTATTAGTATCTCATGGATAGGAATTATATGGCTAGCACAAAAACTCTACCACTCAAAAAAAACATTCCACCCAAAAAATGTGAGGTTCGCCCTTAGATTTTTAGGAATTCAAGCACCCATCTTTGGTGATTAAGATAGTTTTACCTTTAGCTTGCTCAAGTTAAGGAATGAGCAATCATGTATGTCGGGTTTATGGATTTGATCATGCATATGTGGTTTTGTCTCTTTTTCTGGAGCATTGGTATTAGTTAAGTTATATAAGAGTGTACCGGTAGTGTATTAAATTCTAGAACTTGCTTTAGTGATGCATCCCGAGACTGCTTAGTGAGATCGCATTCGTGTGATTAGGTTTTGCTAAATGATAAGAGGCACTAGGATAAACCCTGTTTATAAACTTGTATTTGTTATTATGGTTAGGGGGGGCCTCCCGGTCGTATAACTACCCCACACCCTTGCTATGCACTTATTTTTAGTGCAAGATACCAGTACACTCCTCCGAGCCTATCCTTTTCGTGGTTCTCATAATTTTCTGGTGGATTCCAGATTATTCATGAAGAGCATTGTTTAAAAACCTACCAAAATGTTACACCCAAAAATCTCCTTAGGCCTTTCTTTGTATGTACTCCATTTTTTGTACATTATTGTATCACTTTGTAAAACCAGTTAATTAATTGCTTTGAGACGTGGTAGCTATGTCGAGTTTTTATTAGTGTATACAGTTTTGGGAAGAGTTAGGATTCATGGTAGTGTTTGTTTATAGAAGAAAAGGGAGAATGTCAATTTATTACCTCCAATTGTGCTGTATTACACTCCATGGTATTTTTGATAATTCTATTCGGGTATTAGTTAGTTTATATATTTATGAGTTTCGAAAACTCAAGTGTAGGGGGGTGTTTATAAATCACCATGTAATTGTTTTATTTATGTTTTCAGTAGATGAATGCAAAAGTGTATGGAAAAGATAGAAAAAAAAGAGAAAAAGGAAGTAGAACAAAAAAAAATAGAAAAAGAAAGAAATAAGCAAGGGATGTCATCTTGCTTATGTTTATGTTTATGTCAAAAAAGATTCAGAAAAGAAAAAAGAAAGAGTTGGATGTAGATTTTGTATATCCTAGTCCTAGTGTGGTCGAGTCTTGGTTTTTAGCATTGCACTTCGATGTATTCCTTGTTTATTATTTATCTTACCACCAACCTAATTCAGACAAATCCACCCAAATATATCTCATCCTTTTTGTGTTATCTTACACCCATACATCAAAACCCTTTTTATGATACCTCTTTGATGGTTAATGAATAGGTGCTTTACACACACTACAGTGGAGGTTTAATCATTTATCAAGCTTATGGTAATTTATATGTTATAACAGGTAATGAGTGTTAATTTTACGTTTCCCATATTGTTAGAATTCATTATACACCCGAGAGAAAGAGAGAGAATCCAAACACTTATTATGAGGTGCTAGTGTATAGTTTTCGTGCTTTAAATTACGAGATCTAATTGGTTGTGCAATAAATTATCTTTTAAAATTAAGTTAAATGCTCCTGATATTGCTATTGTCTAGGTAAAAAAGCCTATTTGCTTGAGGATAAGCAAATCCCAAGTGTAGGGGTATTTGATGATGCGTCATTTTATACACTTTTTCGAGGTCATTTAACCCCCTAAATCATGCAAATATCTCTAAAATACATGCTTAATCGTTTTTTTTTTTATGTTTTTAGCACTTGGATGGCATTTGGAGGAAATACACGTGACTTGGGCTCATTTAAAGAAGAAACGGACTAGATTACAACTCAACACCAAAGTCGATGAAGAAAATGTGTACAGTGGCTGGATACGGAGTCAGAAATACTCGTGACGCCATCAGGATTGCAAAGCGACGGTGTCAAGAAATTTCAGACGATGTCAGAACTTAACCGGCATATTGAAACCCTAGAAGATTCGACGAAGCGGCGGCGACAGGATTATAAAGCAACGTTGTCGCGACCTATTTTCTATACATACAAACTCGTTTTTAGGGTTTTAAGTGTGGAATTCGGAAGTATTATTTAGGGTACAATTATCAGCCATTACTAGGCCATTTTTAGGGTTCTCAAACCCTCTTGTAACACCACCAACTCCATGTTTTGATTAGTGAAGTTCTTTATCTTTTATTCATTAAAAATGTCTATGTGTTGTTTGATTAATTTATGTTCTTCATTTCTTCTTAACATGTTAGGCTAGATCTTAGGGGACGTTTGGTATGATGAAATGGAAAGGTAAGAAACGAAACGAGAAATATTTCCTTAGTATGGTACATCAAAGAATGAGAATAGAGAATTAAAAAATATGATTCTTTAGAAAGCAAATCCATTCTTTAAAAAAAGTAGAGAATGATGAGAATCACCAACTTGAGAATCAAAAAACTATGTAAAAAAGGGGACAAATCATGTGTGTGTCACAATTTTTTCATTTATGTTCGTTAAAAAATTTAAAAATTTTTCGTACTTTTTAAAATCTTAATTTTTTTAAATGTAATTTTTTTCATACTTTTTAAATTTAACAAAAAAATTATTTTTAAAAAAATTAAGAAAAAATAAAAAAAGTTAAAACTTTTTACGTTTTACTTCGATTTTTTTAATTTTTAATTTTTTCTGAACCTTTAAAAAAATTTAATTTTTTTCGTAGAAAGAAAATTAGCTTTTAAAAAAAATTAAAAGTACGAAAAAAATTTAATTTTTTTATAAAATAAAGATTTTAAAAAGTTTGAAAATTTTTTTAAAATTTTTTTAAATATAAAAAGTACGAAAAAAGATTTAATTTCTTTTTAAATTTAAGATTTTACAAAGTAATTTTTTATTAAAAAACATGATATTCCTCACATTGATTCTGTAATTGGTACCAAACATATGAATCTATCCTCTTTATTGGGACCTATTCTCTTTCTTTAAGATTCCATTTCTTTACTTCATTCCATTCTTTGTGATTCACTCATACCAAACATCCCCTTATAGTGTTTGCTTATGATTGCATGAGAATTAGTTTGTAGATTCTTTTTATATTGCTTCTTGTTGATAGATGTGCGCGTTAGGCTTTAGAAAACTAGCCATAAAATATTACATTGGCATAGACGTCCAAGGAAAACGTGGATTGTGTAGAAAGGTTTATTATCGATACGGTCTTCTTACTACACGTACCCATCTATGGTTGATCACATCTTATATATTTTAATGCATGTAATGTACTCTTAGGGGCATTGTAATAGTATTCATACTACCTTACTCGTGCGTTGCCTTAACGGAATATTACATAGATGGCGAGTTTGTGTAGCTCGTTCAGACTTAGGAAATATTTACACATCACGTCACAAGGGTAACGGGCAACAGAATTAGGAGAAGCAAACTAAGGATCATGCATGATTTAAGTAAACGCATTTATTTACCTATCGAGTTTTCCACCAATTTAGTTTAGTTTAATTAGTTTTAAACCAAACCCCTCTCAAAAACAGAATTTACATGCTTTCTTAAAAATATAAAAACACAAAAATAATATTCTCTTAGTCCCTTAGATCTTAGTTAGGTTTAGTCTGAGCCTTCACACACTATTCCCCTAGAGAACGATAAACCCCCTTCCATCCATACCATGATACAATATACACCACAACACACACCCCCCCACCCCCAAACACCAACACCATCACCACAAAACCCACAACACACCCCCCATGATCACCACAAACAACACCTCCCCCATCCCCTCCCCTACTCAAGTTCACCGCGCAACACCCTTTTAGTGGACAATCCTTCGTATAGTACGGTCCCTTGCATACTTCGCATCCGACCTGAGCAGCGTACACTTTATCATTTACTTTCTTAATTTCTCGTCCGAGATTGTTGAGTTAGGCTTGGATAGCAACCAGCCCATCAGAAGTTTTAGTACTTCTGGTTTTTGAGGATGTTCCATTGTGCCATTTCTGAGAGAATTCAGCCATTTCTTGGATGGCTACTTTAGCATCTGCATCAGTTTTGAAAGGTATGGCACCCTTTAAATTCCGGATTTATCGAGTTGGAACATCGAGCCCATTATAAACAAGATGATTTCCTGCATATCAGTTAAATAATGTTGAGGATACTTTATCAGCAATTCTTAAAAAATCTTTCCCATGGATGGAAAAGGCTTTCATCGGGTTCCTGCTGGAAGTTGTTGCTTTCCTCCATTTTCTTTGCGGTACAAGCAGGTGGACAGTATTGTTCAAAAACTTAGTTTTAAGAGCTTCCCCGGTTGTAATTAAACCTGATGGTTGGTTCCTTAGCCACCTGCTTGCGGCTCCAGTAAGGGATACAAGGAAGGCTCGAAGCATGATTTGATCTTAAGTTATGTTTGGGATGTGAAATAAGTCAACAATCTCTAAAACCTTTTCGATGTGCTCATTTGCATCTTCGTGTCCCGAACCACTAAAAGTATTATCGCGAAGTTCTTTGAGAAATTGCCCTTTCAATTCAAAATGGGTATCTTGGTTGATCTTGGGCCTAGTAACGCCCGACCCGTAATCTCCTCAGATTTTTCTCATGTATTGCTCCATTGTTTCTGTCATTGTTTCTTTTACTTCTTCCTCTGATTGTTCCTCGACGTCAGGAAATTGATCGAACTCAGGTGAATTCGATTCTGCGAGACTCGGTGTTTCGAAAAGTCTCCTTCTTGAGCAAAATTTTTGTTTCGGGTTTTCCAAAGGTGAGAATAGTTCTTTAGTAGAACTCCTTGTCATGCACTACCTAAAACAAATGACAATAAATCAGTAGGATATGTCCTGATGAGAGAAATTAAATGTGGAATCGAAACAAATAGAGTTTTGGTCTGCTACTGTATCAGTTGACTGATACGTCGTATTAAATTGATTTGAATCTGCCTATGTGTCTATTGAATATCAGTACCCCGTATTGAGTTTCACAGAATACGCCATATTGTTTGGAAGAACAGGATACGTTGTTTAGACTGTAAAAATCAATACGTTGTTCTGAGAAAAGGTTTGATACGCCGTATCAGACTGGTAGATACGCCGTATCAGGTGATCGGTCAGGACAGAAAACTTTTTTTTAAAAACAATTAAATGCGCAATATAAACAGAAAACTTTTGTGATCCTATTTGTCCAATGATATAAAACATGATATGGAGAGCTATCCCGGTATCTAGATTACTTGTTAGGTATCACGAGACCCAGTTGAATGATAGGTCGCATATTCAAGCACATAGACAAGTATTAGGTGATAAACATAATTAAAGAATCAACGATTAATTAAGAAATCGATTTTAAAATAAACCAGACATTAAACTTTCATTAAGATGGCTAATACCCGAGGGTATTATCCCACAACCATTGTAATTATACAAGCGTAATCAAACAATTAAAATCGAATGATTAAGAGAATAAAAATTAAGCGATGTATTCTATGGATTCATGATCAATGCTTGACCTTTGTGGCTCTTCTTCTCTTCCGAACAATACCGACGCTCCCCAAGGCGATGAGCTTGGTCGAATGAAACTGATAACATCAAATAACGTCTATTTTGTAGCATCATTTATCACATGTAATTAACCCATTTTATATGATTATTGCAAAGAATTGTTACTTAATTGTTTATATTTGAGAATTGCACTAACCATGGAGTACTTGGTGAATATTAGCAAAAGGTGCGCATTTTGGAGCTTAAATGAAGATATTTTGAAGATTAATGATTCTGACAGCCAATACGCCATATCCATTAAGTAAGATACAACGTATTAGTACCTGCACTCACCAAAGACCACGAAGCAACAAGATCAATACGCCGTATCCAGAGGAGATCAATACGCCGTATTCATGATATAGTATGTGAATATTCTGGAAGATATCAAGCGTGGTCCCTACTCCAAGAAACCCCAATACGCCGTATCCAATCCATTGGATACGCCGTATCGAACCGACTTCTAGACCTTATAAATAGACGACCCTAAACTCAGTTTTAGGTATGGAAGTGAATCCCTAAACCACCAAGTCGACCAAGAAATGATCATAAGAGGATAGAAGGTCAAAAAAGAGCTTCAAGATCATAGGAAAACTCTTGTAATCTTCGCACAACCAAATATGCATTCGATTGAGGTTTATTTACTTTAATCATTCATATATCAAACCGTGTGTATTTTTACAATGACTATCGGCTGATACCTTTAGGTATCAGCCATGTTTATGAAGATTTAATGTTTGGTTTGTTTATCTCGATTGTCTTAATTTATCGTTGATTGTTTGATTATGTTTATCATTTTATACTTGTTTATGTGCTTTTGTATGCGACCTATCATTCAACTGGGTCTAGTGAGACCTAACCAGTAATCTAGATACCGGGATAGCTCTCCATATAGTGATTTATACATCTAGAATCATAGGATCACAAATATTGTCCTTCTAAATCCGTGCTAAGGATACGCTTCTGGCTTAACTAGTTAATCGGATATTGCCTTTGGTTTATTGAACGTGTTGACTAGCAGGTGTCCCTAGATAATTCAACAAATAACGTTCTGATTCCATTGGATAGTTGGACAAGTGGACTACTAGTATATAAATCGCCGTTAAGCAGTAAGTGGGTAAAGTCTCCATGAGCTAGGGTTTTGTAAGAGCACCATTACGAATCTCCTAAGATAGATTATAATCAACATAAGGATGCTTTATGCGGGCACGTTAATTGTGACAGGATTGTTCGTGTCTAGGTCTTAGGATGAAGTACCGCCTAAGTCTTAAGAATGATATGACCGCTTTGAGATAAGACTATCATTGCACTAATAAACAAACCTGCATTTTATCGGATTATTCATGGTTGATATGTTTTCTTTATACTAGTATTTAACCGCTTCTCTATCGTTTGTTAATCTTCTCGTGTGTGTTTATTGCTTTACTTGTCATCAAACCCTTAGCTTAGATACCAAACTCGTGCCAGTCTCTCAGGCTGAACCCCCCTTTATCATTAGCTTAGGTTTTGCATAAATTAGATAACTAAAATAATGATAAATTAGATATTAACTATAACACCCCGTGTTTTAGGACAATGTACGACGTTAATAAAGTCACCATTTATTTTTAGTATTGTACGCGTTTGTTTTTAATGAAAATCGTTACGTTAAATCGCGTAAGCTAAAAATGATCAGTTAACGTAAACGGGCATCAAGCAATTTATTGTTTACGTCAAACAAGGGTTAAGCAATTATTTTGAGAATAATTATTAACGTTTCACAAGTTACTTTATCGGATACGTGAAAGTGTTTACGTTTCGCGATAAATGACAATTAGGTTTTCCCGGAACCCTAAAAATTAACGTACGCTTCAACAAATACCTACGTTTATATACAATGATCGAAGTTTATAAAACTTTATGCATATGTATATATTTATACACGTCTCATATGTATATACAAGATAACAAATACTTTACAAAATACCAAGACTTTACAAAGTAAACTTTTATATAAAAACTACACTTTACTTTTAATTAAAAGTTTTACTTATACTTTCTTTTTATAAAATGCAAGTAAACTAAAAAGAAATAAAAGAAAATAAGCTAGGAACATCATCCCTAAACTTCATGGGATGATTCCCATTAGAAGGAACCAAGACATAAACCATAAAGTCCCTTGTTTCCCTCCCCCTTGGTTCCCTTGACCCACGGAACATCCCACGGCACTAAGACCCCCCCTCCCTTTGACTTTTCTAGTCAAACTTTGCAAGTAAATATTCATTCTTTCTATTAATAACATGCATGTAAAGTGAAAGCTTACTCTTTATTCTTACCAAATCCATTTTCCTTTCTCTCTCGCTCCTAAAAAACAGCCACGGGCTCAAATAAAACAACCATAAACCAAATCATAAATATTTTATACAATCCATACAACCCTTTACACATCAATCCTAAGGCATACTAAGGTGTTTGCAAGCATTGGTTCATCATTTGCAAGGATTAAGGAAGACTCCAACCTAAATCATAAACAAAAAAGGGAAAGAGTAGGTTTCAAACCTAATCTAGGGTTTAGATGGGTTGTAACGCTTTGGTTTTGATTCCTAAAACACGGGTTTAGGAATTGTTTCTCATTACTTCATACATCATCCCTAAGGTCTTCCTAATTCCTTCATACTTTTATTTCTTATGATTTTATGTGTTATATGTTAAATATGGCTATAATCACCACTAAGGACTTTTTAATATGTAAAATGAGTTATTACTTATGTTTATGAATTTATGCATTTATTCTTATGTCATATGGTTATATATATCATGGAAAAATGAATGTAAAAGTATGTTAACATATGGTTTAAGTATAAACATGTTTATGTAATAATTAGGGTTTTATAAGATTACTTAATCTTCACATGTGAAAATAATGGAAAGTAAATTGTTAAACTTGTTACAATATATTTTTAAGGGACTATGGATGATCTATGGACAATGTATAATTATCACATAGGTTAAAATAAGCTATTAGGGGTTTTTTTAAGTAACCTACTAAATTAAATAATTACAATAAAACCAGGTTTTTATAAATGTATACACATAAATACTTGGTGGGTCCAAACTGAAACACACTTCCCCACCCCCCCACACACTCACTGTTTTCTTTGGATGTTTTTTTATCCGATTTACATACAGTAGGTTTGACTTTATATAATTATTATTACGTCTCGTGAGATTCCAAATTGATAAAAAACTCAGAAAAACCGATTTTTCATAACGATAGAAAAGTTACGCTAATTACGAGTTTACGACTATAAATACTTTTATAAAACTATTTTTAAAAAGTTTACTATTCATTACAGCACTTTCTTTTTAAAACATCTAATATTGATATAACTTTTAATAAAATGAAATGTACACGAAAAAGAATCGCTAAAAACGGAAACTATAAACGAATAAACTACGACACTTTTCGATAATTAAGTGTTTATAAAAGTAATTTTAATAAACTCTATGAACAGTAAAAGTACTTTCTCAGGGGACCCATAGCTTTATTAAAATATCAATACCTCTTTTAATAACAAAAGTCGCACTTAGAAGGTATCACTAAATCGGTATTAAAACGAATAAGTTATTACGATTACAAGTTTACGCTAATTAAAACTAAAAACGACTAAACTAGCTGTCGTGAACAGTAAAATCACTATTCATCGCAGAATATCAAAAACTTGAAAATGTAATATTTTGATCACTCATCTTACTACGAAGACGTGGACGTAAGAAACGCGAGCAACGGGCTTAAAACGACCAAATTAGGTCATTTTTACGAAAAGTATATTTATAAACATTTTCACTTTATAAATATTATTTTACTAAAACGATTAGTCGGTGATTATGCTATATAGAATATTGAGTGGTTATCAAAGTGCTATAATACTAGGGAGTTTCATAATGAGGCCTCTTCGGATGGCGTATCGACGAGTTGTTGGATTTACGATTTAAAGTGTCCTAACTCCTCGTACGTCATGTCATGACCTATTTAATTATGATAGCCCGAACGATAGTACGATGTAACAACTATTAGGATTATAAAATGTTAATTAATTAAAGTACTCTGTACTTGTACGACCTTATTTTAAAATAGGTTGCATCCATAGTTTGCGTTACGTTTATCTGTGATTATTTGGACTATCTGTACTCAAGGTGAGTTCATAGCCCCACTTTTTACAGTTTTACTGATTTACTATTATTCGGGGTGAGAACATGCTTTGTTTTATAAATTGGACGCAAGTGTTTTAAATATATTGATTATGTGTTTGCCTAATAGCGGATAACCTCCTGAGGACCCATTATCATGAACTGTCATTTGCATAGATGTAGTTGTTAATTTTGCATTTATTTTTGTAGGATGCGCGAATGTATAAATATATCTATTGGGATTAACATCCCCGTTTGGGTGATGATTAGCTATCCAACGGGAATGAACGTTGACCATTGTCGGACTTGGAGGTTGCGGGGTTACAAATCTGTACTGGGCTTAATAATGCTTAAATTAGCAAATATAGGTTTGACGATTCAGTGTCATGAGCTTAGTGCAACAGTAATCTGGTTTTGTGATTGTTGGCATCTGTTGTAACATCACGGGAAAGTCTTGCGGTCCTGCATAATTTAAATACTAAAACTTGATGAATTCACCAACATTTTTGTTGACGTTTTGTAAGCAATGTTTTCAGGAGGTCAATAGGCACGAGGGTGCCAAGGATGTATTAGATTATGTTTTGGATTGCATCAGAAAGATTTATGTGCATCATGTTTGGGAAAATCTATGTTTTTTTTGTAATATTAAACAAAGAACAAGTAAAGCTATAAGCTTTTGTAATATGTCTTTTATTTAAATCCAATGTATCAATTTAAACGACTTTTGTGTCGTTCTTATATATATCTTGTGCTGTTGATCTTGAAGTAACACGCCCCGGATCCTTATTCCGCTGCGACCCATTTTGGGGGTGTTACATTTCTAATTTAGAAAAGATGCTTAACGGTTGATTTTTGTGAATGCCACTATTGGCTCTAAATTGGGAAGAAAAAAACCATTTTTATGGTGAAAAGATTGGCATCGTTCTTAGACACAAAATTTCAAAAAAAGGAATAGAAGTCGACAAAGCCAAAATAGACGTCATTGCTAAATTTCCTCACCAACTACTGTCAAGGGTTGTTAGGAGTTTTCGGACATGCAGGTTTTTACCGTGATGCATAAGGATTTTCAAAAGTCTCGACCCATGATCATCTCCTTGAGAAAAACATCCTTTTCATTTTCTCAGGAGGAATGGCATTCAAGATTTTTAGACATTAAAGAAGAACTTTAACACGAAGCTCCAATTCTGGATTGCCCCCCGCTGGGCCAGCCTTTGAGCTTTATGTGCAAAATGCTAGCGGTCTATGCCATATGTGCTTGTCTAGGCAAACGAATTGAGAAACACTTTTGGCTTATAATGTATGAAAGCAAAACAATCACCGAGGCGGGGAATCGAAATACAACACACAACGGAATAGAAATGTTAGCTGTGGTGTACGCTTCGATAAATTCGGACAACCTCATCAGAATAAAAGCATAATAGTGTATACATACCATTTCCGCTCCTTAAGTACCTATTTGCCTAAAAAAGATGCCAAGGCAAGATTGCTCGATGGGTTCTCCTTCTATTCATGAATTCGATTTTTTTAAAGTAATGATAATACGGGAGCTGAGATCCTACGCGGGACCGATCATCTTTCCCGTTTAGAAAACCCGTATGAAAATGTTTTATATCCAAAGGAAATAAACGAAAATTTTCCTCTCGAAACACTTAATATGGTGACTTCTCGTGGTAACCAAAGTACCCCGTAGTTTGCCGATTATGCAAATTACCACGCGGGGAATTTCATTGTCAAAGGAATGTCAACTAAGCATAAAAACAAAATTTTCAAAGATGTCAAACACTATTTTTGGAATGAACCTTTTCTATTCAAAACCTGTGCGGATCAAGTGATTCGGCGATGTGTTTCAGGCCAAGAAGCTGTTGTCATCCTCGCAGCTTGCCATAATGGACCCATCAGGGGACATTACAGTGCCAACTACACCGCCAAAAAGGTTTTTGACTCAGGTTTCTATTGGCTCACAATTTACAAAGATGCCCATAAGTAGTCAAAAATTGGACTCATGACAGTCGGTTAGGGAAAAATTTCACAACGTGATGAGATGCCACAAAATTCCATCAAAGTGTGTGAAATCTTTGATGTCTGGGGCATAGACTTTATGGGACCATTTCCGTCATCTAGAGGAAATAAGTACATACTCGTAGCCGTAGATTACCTATCCAAATGGGTTGAAGCCAAGGCGCTCCCCACTAACGATGCTAGAGTTGTAGTTAAGTTTTTGATATCTCTGTTTGGACGTATTCGAGTCACCAAGAGCTATTATAACGATCATTGGGGGACCCATTTCTGTATTGGACAATTTGCTAAAGTAATTGTCTAAGTATATGGGGTCAATCATCGTTTGCTACCGCTTTCCACCCTCATAAGACGTGGTCAATGTTCGAACGGTTGTCGAATCGTGGGTTAAAACGAATTTTAGAAAGGACGGTTGGAGAAAACCGTACCTCGTGGTCCGATAGGCTTGATGATGCTCTATGGGCATTCCGTACCGCCTATAAGACACCAATTGCTTGCACCCCTTACAAGCTCGTGTATGGAAAGTCGTGTCATCTACCTATCGAATTAGAGCATAGAGTGTATTGGGCATTAAAACATGCTAATTTCGATCTTAAAACCGTGGGCGATCATCGTAAGCTGCAACTTAATGAACTTAATGAGCTTCGTGATCAAGCATACGAGAATTCTTTGATTTATAAAGAGAGGACAAAGAAGCTTCACGACTCAAAGATCAAAAACCGAATTTTCAATGTTGGTGATCAAGTCTTGCTTTTCAACTCTCGTCTAAAGATATTCTCGGGGAAGCTTAAAACCCGATGGTCCGGCCCTTTCACTATAACTAAAGTTTTTCCATATGGCACTACAAAATTATCTCTACGACGTTATCAAACTTCAATAACGTGAATGCCACTGATTAAGCACTACTTCGGAGCGGGCACACCAACCATGGTTGTCACAGATCTCCAGACTTCTAAGGAACGAATGGAATTATGGGCGTGGGATCGAGTCAAGCTATATGACTCGATTACCAAAAACAAAGCACTTCGTGGGAGGCACCCCATGCTTATCCATTTTCTATTTTCTTTCTAGCTTCTAATGTGTTGTGTGGAGGCTTGTACTCTTCCGATCTTTATGTTTGTTGTTTGTACATGTGATTGTTTGCAGGATGAACCCAAATTTTCTGAAGACTCTCGTGTTTGGTGATTTGTCTCGGTCCACTCGAGCTTCCTAGCCTTTGCTTGCCATTAGTTTGGGGAAATCCAATATCCTAAAGATTTTTATCGTCTAACATTTATCTTTTAGCACACTTGATAAACAGCTAGAGATTTTTGTGATACTTTCTTCATGCTTGAGTTATGCATTCGACCTTTTTGAGTTATAGTATGGGGTTTTTAAGTCTTAGGCTAGGAAACATTAAGGACAATGTTTGATTTTAGTATGAGGTAGTATATCTTCGATATGATCTTGCCTACTTTTACCTGTTGTTCTCACGTACCCCGTATTCCCACCAAAATCTTCAAAAATATGAAAAAATTAAATTTTTTTAAGTATTTTTGTCACAATTTTAACTTTCTTGCTGGGTAGAATAAGAGTAAATTTTGACCTGATCGAGCGTGTTGAGCTCTAGCTTGTTCCTTAACTTTTAGGCTCATCTACTCTAATCTAAGCGTTTCGCGATATTCGCGAAAGAACGATAAAATGATAGAGTTTAAGTATGAGTAGCGAGCTAAAAAAAGGATTATTTGGAAATCTTATGAGCTCATGTATTAAACTTGTTTTCTTTTCTCTCCCATAGCTTCTTAACTGGGATTAATTATACGTTACTGTTTTGGAAAATAAACTTAAATCAACATTTTGTGTGTTATATAGCAAAAATTTTTGTATTAGTCAAATTTATCACTTGACTTTTTCCAAAAAGAAGTCTTCTTTAATTAAATAAATAATATGATTAAACTGATTAATTATAAAAATAAAATTTAATTAATAATATAAAAGTTGTGGGTTGATAAAAGTTTACTACCTCTTGCCGATACAACCGATGTGGTAGTTCTAAAGAACGCCATAGTAAGAATAAAAAAATCAGGAGACTGATAAAGTTTGCTGCATCTATGCCGGTCAAAACCGGATGTTGCAGCTTTCTAAAAGGTCAAGGGTTACAATTGCATAAATGTTTAATATTAAGTGTGAATTAATAAATAGATTTCTTTTTGTTAAATTCAAATATGCTTTTGAACTTTGACTATTCTATTTTATAAGCTATGTATATTCAGGAAACCTGAGAGTTTTTGAAACCTAAGGTCCGTGAGTCCCGATACTAGTCTCTGTGGGGTGTCAAAAGCCTGGTCACTTAGCCGCAAGGTTGGGATGTGCCGAGACGAAAGTCGCTACATTGGGAATGTGATCTCGCTGCAAACTCATTATTTTAGGTGAAACATCGAAGCTTAGTATTTTGCAAAACGTTGTCCCATGGTTGAAATTCTAATAGCACACTCACGTAGTATATTCATGTAGGGAGTTAAAAAGTTCACAAGTTGCAAATATGAGTAGTGTTAGCATTTTTAATAATATTTAGCTGTGATTTTGTTTTAAGCTTGGTTTGGAGCAAGTAAAAGTCGGGGACGATAAATATATCCTTTTTGGGGCATTCTCGGATCGAAATACATCTTGTTCTATGATCCCTAACAATTATGGAAATAATGAAAGTCGAAATATTATTAGTTTATATATATAAAAAAATGAAAAAGTTTTATAAAAATGGGAAAATGGGTGTTTTATAACTTGTGATTTCTATAACTTTTGACCACTAATTAGTATTTTGCATTTCTGACTTATTTAAGTTTAGAATGAAGACTTGGAAGTATTTTTAAATGAAAGTAGACTCAATTCTCTTCGAAATGACGGGTGGCAGACCTTCCTCGGTAATATACGGAATTTGATTTTTGAAGATACCACTTTATTTTCCTGTATTTTGTTTTTTGTTTTTTATGTTGTTTTTATATGTTTTTCAAGAGTTTTTTGCCAAATTCTGCTGAAACAGACAGGCGGCCTGATATGTAAGAAATCACATATCCGTTTTATACCAAAAATGACCCTAAAAAGATTTAAAAAAATGGACATATTATGCTTGTATATGGTGTATTTTGTCTTTTGTGATGTGTAGGTACGGATATTGCAAAAATCACAAGAAAAGTGACTAAAAAAACGGACAACAAAACGACACGTGAGATCGGAATGGTACTCAAGAGGCCGGATGTTTGTCTACAAAAGTCAACCAAAGTCAACATTGGTCAACTCATGAGATGACAAAAACCTTTGAAATCACCAAAATACCCTTAATGTTAAATCAATTTCACCAAAAGTCCTTAAACAATAACACCGTTAGTCCTTTTATATCAAAAGACTAACGGTCGTTAAGTCTAAACCCAACACCATTTAACTATTTCCCGAGCCCAAGTACAAAACCTGTGGCCTAATGTCTTTTTAATATAAGCCCAAGTCAACTCCCACTTTACCTCGGTCAAACTAAAAAACGAATAAGAAAAGAAAAAGGCGGGAATGGGTGAATTACTATTCACCGTCTTCCCCAAATTCACCCTTGATATGTGTGAAAACACATATCTGTTTTATATCAAAAATGACCCATAAAAGACAAAATTGTGCTTAAAATGCTTGTATATTGCTTGTTTTGTCTTTGTGATTGTATGTAGCGTACGGTATTGCAAAAATCGCAAGAAAAGGTTTTAAAACGGAACAAACCACGGACACGGGAAAGGAAAGAGAATACAAGAGCCGGGAGAATGCTATCAAAGGTCAACAAAAGTCAAACCTTGGTCAACATTAGTCAACCACTAAATGATAAAAACCCAAAAAATACCAAATCAGTCCCTCAAAGAAAACCAAATTGCAAAAATGGTCCCCTAAACCCTAACAGTGTTAACTCTTTAATTTATAAAGAGTTAACACCCGTTAACCTTTTTTATAAAACCAAGCCTAAGCCCAACACCCAAATACCCGGCCCAAAACCCTTTATAAGCACAAAAGTCAAACGAATTATAACCCGGGTCAAAAGAAAAGTCAAGCAGCCCTTTTATACAAGATTTTACGCGGGAAAATTTGTTACTACTATTCATCTTCTTCTTCGATTTACCCTGAGTTAAAACCAAAGGGCAAATCAAAATTGGCCACGTGGAGAGACAATTCAAGTGATAAAGACTGACATGGCAGAGTTATACGTCAAGAAATGCTCTCATTGGTGGAAACCCCACAAGGAGAATGCCACGCGGATGAAGAAAACACACCAAGGGCTAGATTTTTGTACTAAAGTACGTATAAAAGAAGCATAAGAGGGTCAAATCATGGATTGCCACGCTGGCAATCCGTGTGATCACTCAATTAATCCAACGGTGTTAATGATGGATCCAATGATTAGCAAGAATCAAGGGTTGAGATGACAAGGAGCTAGTAACAAACTCAAGGGCCTGGAAGCTTTCATTGAGCTATATAAAGGAGCCTCATTACACACACAAGAGAATCTATATATCTGTTTTTAGCTTTTCAAAATTTTCTAGTTAATGTTTTTTTTGTTAAAATTTTTTCATAAATTAGCTTATGTAGTTTTAATTCAGTTTTTAAAAGCTTATTGTAATCTCAGTTTCAACATATTGTAATCAGTTTTCTAGTTAATAAAATCATAAGTTCTATTTTAATAATATGTCATAAGCTCTTTACTCTCAAATGTTGTTGCTACTGTTTCATAAGTTTTTCATAAGCTCTTTGAGTCTCTAAGCTCAAATTGAGCTAATAATAAACATTTGATCTATTTAAACCTTTAAAATCAGACAAATACCCTTGCTTAATGGATTTTGAGCTTTTGGATGATAAGCTTACAATGGACGAGCTTATGGGACTTTTACTAGCTTATCATTGATAAGCTAAAGCGTGTAGACAGCTCATTTAAGCATTGATTTGCCTTTGTTTAGCTAAGGCTTTGGTAAGTTTCTTATTTCCTTTTCTGTCTTAATTTCCTAGCTTAATAGTGCTTAACTTTTGCTTATTTCTTGCTTATTGGTGATTATTTCTATCTTATTATGCTTGTTGATTCTGTTTGACTAAGACTGTTTAATCTAGTTTCATAAGTTAGATTAGGGTAAATTAAGTTTTCATTATTTAGTTCATTATAAATAACAATCTGTCAAGTCATTTGCATAATTTAGCTTAGATCTCTTCTAGCATTAGTCATTGTCTTTCTTGTCTTTCATTTTTAGTTTTTAGCATGTTAGAATAGTCTCAATAGGTCTGCATTAATAGATTTTTAAATTAGGGTCACAATTGTGTCAACTGCATCAGCAGTTATATTAGACAAACTTCCATTTTCTAGCTTAATTTTTAGAGAGTTAAAATAGTTTTTAGTATTTGCTTTTCATAATACAAAAGTTTTTAGGTCATTAATCATCCTTTTCTATTTGCTTTTTCAAAATAAGCTATTTTACTAATCTGTTTTTAAGCTGCAAAAGTGAACTTTGTCTTTTCAAATCCAAAGTAAACTCATAACATGCTGAGTCTTAAGCCTGATTTCTTAGTGCTCTTTCATTAAGCTAATTTGTTTCAAAATCATTTTCAGAAGCATTTTTAGGAAGCTTATTTGTTATAGAATAAGCTTGCATAAGCTATTTCCCCACAAGGATACAAGAGTTTATTAAAAAATAAGCTCAAAGATCCCTGTAGGGACTGTTTGGGTCTTAGGTTTTGTCAAGTGCTTATTTCAGTTTTTATAGCTTATTTTCTTAAACTTTTTCTTAATTTGTTCTTAAGTTTGCTTAATATGTTAGTTTTTAAATAGGATTGAGCTTATTATGTCAGAGTTTAAATTTTAGTCTGGTAGCTTTTAGCTTTTCATAACAAAATTCAAAAACACCAAGTAAGTAGCCTGTAGTTTTTTTATAGTGCTTTTTCTTTGCTTATCTGTTTTTCAAAATAAAGTTGGTTTGCAATTCTAAGTAGCTTAATAGCTATGCTTTAAGAAAGTGTTAAGCTCTTAGCTGTAAGGATCCATTTTAGTGCTTAAAATTAAGCTCAAAACAGTCCCTAAGGCCTGTTTGGTTTAAAAGTCTCCAATAGCTTATTTTGATTTTCTAGCTTTTGGCCTATTCTTTTTGCTTATTCCTAGCTTAGTTTTATTTTTCAAACGACACATTTAGAGGTCGTTCTCTTGTATCTAGCGCTGTGTATTGTGAAGTAGCACCCCAAGTGGTATTCCGATGTGTTGTGATTTTTGGGGGTGTTACAGTTTAAGTCATTTCTTTAAGCAATTTATAGCTTATTTAGTGCTTTTCATAAAATGTTTCTTTTATTAAAAATGATTATTTTCAGCTTATTTACAACTTTGCTTTTATAAGTTTTTTTTATAAAAAAAGGGTAAGGTGGAAATCGGGGGTGAGCAAGACTCGAACCCCCGACCTCAACACCCTCTACCCTTTTATAACAACACAACACACACTCCACTACCAACGCGCCCTGGGGACTTTTTCATTAAACCTTTGCAAAATTTAATACTTATACACGTTTTTCCCTTTTTACCTATATGCTGTTTTTAGCTTATTACACATCTTATTCGATAAGCTGTGACCCTAAGCTTATTTTTCCTAGGTCCGTATTAGTTCAAGCTATTTTCTGTATTTTTTCTAGAATTTTTATAATTAGTTTAGTATTTTTAAACATTTATTTTTATTAAAAACTTTAAAAAAATCATAAAAAATAGAAAAATAATCAAAAAAATATAAATCTTTTTTAGAAAATTTTCCTTTATCATAAAGTTTCTAGGAAAATTAGTTTTGCATATTGCCAGAAGTAACTTCCTCAAAACCAGTATTAAGATTATCACTACCCAGTATTAACAGGATTAGTACTGGTAGGTGTTGTTGCATGTACTGGTCCTAAGTGCTTCAAAGCAAGAGCATCCAGCTCTTTTCTAAAGGTCATAATGTCATCAGCAGACTAGGATATTGGTGTAGAAGATGACTGCTTTGGGGAGTGGGTCTTCTTGTTAGCAACCTTTTCAGAAACCGCTGCTTGTCTAGTTGCTCCAGTTAGAGTTGTAGAAGAAACCACCATCAGTTCTGCAGCCTCCTCAGTCTGTACATCAATATCAATGACCTCTTTTGAACCTGCAGGGTTAGCTTGATTTTGCAAAGAGACAGGTATATAGTTACATAGCGTCTGTAAGATAGTCTAAGTCCAAACATCCACTATGGCATTATCTCTCTCCATGGGTTTTTTTCCTCAAGAAAGTTGTCCTGAAGGTTTACTTTAACTTTTTGGTTGCTAAATTATAAACCTAAAGCTTTATGTTCACAGAGTAACCAACAAGAAAACCCTCATCAGATTTTCCATCAAACTTTCCTAGTGGGCTAAGAGTATTAAGAATGGTAACATGGCACCCAAATGGTCTTATGTAGCTAAGGATTGGTTTGTGGCCAAATAAGAGCTCATAAGGAGTTTTGTTTTGAGGCATGGTCACTCTTACCCTGTTGAAGGGTTTAGCAAGCCGTATTGACTGCTTCTGCCCAATAAAGGGTAGGTAAGTGTGAGTCCAGCTAGCATAGTCCTAGCAGCCTCTATAAGGGTCCTATTTCATTCTCTCAAGCATCCCATTTTGCTGAGAGTTCTTGCATTACTAAACTCATGTTTATACCTTTCCCCCAGAACTCAAGCTATAACCTGTTTTAAACTCTGTCCCATTATAGATCTAATGATTTTTACTTTTTGATTAAGTTGGTTTTCTATTGTCTAATAAAGTCTTTAAGGATGTCACTAGTCCCATCCTTTTTGGCTAGAAAGAATACCCAACAAAACCTTAAACAGTCCTCAGTAATCACTAGACAGTAATTTGCAGGTTGATACTCTCACAGAGGTAGGGTCCAAATAAGTCCATATGATGGTGTGTAATGGGTGGTCACCTATCTGTCAATTTGGCCTTACAGGAGGCCTTGTGTTGCTTTCCCTTCTGACAAGCAAACACAAGTGTGGTCATTTTTGAAACTTGGAAGGTTAACCCTCTAATGGATTTCCCTTCACAAAGTTTATTTAAGTTTTAGAAATTAAGGTGACCTAACCTTCTATGCCATAATTTTTCTTCATCAGGGATTTGGGTTAGGCTTTTGCTAATATACAGGTGTATCCTTTGAAGAAGCAACATATTTCATATCAAAAGTATACCTGTTGTGTTGCTAGGAACTTTAAGAAGAACCTAATTTTCATCAGGCATCTTGAAGTCAGAGGGACACACAAAAAACATTCGTTTTCAGTAAAATGTACATTTAGCTTTTTTTTCACATATCTAAGGATATGGAGAACAGATTAAAATGTCCAAGTTCTTTCACAAAAGCCATCATCAAAAACTAAATGTCCTAATCTAATTATACCTTTTCCCACTGATACTACCATTTTACTTCCACCCAAAGTAACAGATCTCATTTGGATAGTTTTTGCTAAATCTTCAAGATGGGTCATGTACCAGTCATGTGCCCAGAACATCCACTATAAAATACCTCTTGTTTCATATGCGTCAGTGGATGCTCCTGCACATTTCAAAAAAGAGATTAGTTTCTCTTTGGGAACCATCCTTCACAGGCTTAGGTCTGCTTGTGGACCTCTAGAACTTTAACATTTGAATCAGGGTGGGTCCACTATTGGTATAGGAGAGTGGTATTATTTTTCTCCAAACACAACCTGCTGAGGTCTTAACAGCAGTGCCCATTTTGCCCTTAACAGCATATTTATTTGACTTGTGTGCTGTATTCTTGAAAAGGGTCTATATGCAGGTGAACTTTGTTTTAAAAAACATTTCTTTGGACTTTTAAGATTCACCTGAGAAAGTTTAGGGCTTGTGTTGTTTGAAATCTAGTTTAATACTGGTCTATTTACTCTAGCAGCATTAACATGTACACTACCAGAATTAACATTTTGCTTGCCAGTATTAAATCTAGAACTACCAGACGTAATTTGAGTGGCCAGCTGATACTACAGTTTACTAACATTTCCTATGAACAGTATTAACATTTACCCTACCAATTTTAAAGTTCTGTAGCAGTACTAAGGTTGGGGTCTAAGGTTCTTAGTTGTACAGGTCTGGGAGTGAACTGTTTGGGCTTTATTCACCCTGTTAGTTTAGTCCGGCTGGTGCTGTGAACTTGCCTAACATCAGGCCTGAACCACCCTTTGGCTTCTTATTAAGAAGCAGCTTCCCTTGCCATTTCTTCTCATATTAGTCACAGTCCTTAATCAAGTGGACTTAAGGCTTCCACACACAAAACCTGTTTTTTTCATTCAAACGAATATCCTGCACCTAATTCCCTTTCCATTTGTTGATTCTAATTCTGTCTGCTATTAGAAGGAATAGGTGAGGGAGTCTCTGGTGTTCTAAGTGGTTGCCTAGGAGTTTTTACATGCTGTACACAACTAGGGACAACTGTTTGTTTGGGTTTAGACACTTGTGGTTGAGTCTTTGGGGTGGCAATGGTAACCTGCTCAATAGAAGGTGTAGGGATATGGTCATGGATAGGGTTATCATTGACTGAATGGTCAGATACAGCTCCTAACTCCCCATCACTGTCATTGGATTGACAGATTGAGTATAAGGTGGACTAGCATCAAGGACTCAATATAGGACTAGAAGATTGAGGTTGAGGCCCATATTTACCTACTCATACGGAATCATTCTTATGTCCTCCTGTTACTAGGGCGAATAATCACCCACTAAGAGGATAGGGGACCACCTTTTACTTACTTGTTTAAATTGCTGTCTTGTGGTTGTTATAATTTTCTGATATCTGTTTCCCTAGCAGCAAATACCTCTACTTATCTCTCCTTCATATCTAGGGACCTCAGCATTTGATTGTATTCCTATCCTAAACCTATCTTACAGTTGAGTCATCCTTAATCAAATTTGCTTACCAAACGAATTTTTAGAAGATGCAGTACCAGAATCAACAATTTTTTGTAAAGCATCTTTGTCCTTAACAGCTTTCATTCCTATCTCTATACTTTTTCAGCTTTTCAGCTTTTTCAAAATTTTGATTTGCTTGAAAATTTAATTTTTATTTAAGGAAGATTGTGTTTGTGGAGGCTTTAAGTGAGATTCTAATTTCTTAACAGCTAGCTTAGTGGCAATTAAGGCAGCTTCCTCCCATTCCCCCTGGTCTCCAATTTCATATTGCAGTCATCATATTTATAGTGCAAGCCATATAGGCATCTGATTGGTTCCTCATTTGCAGTCTGCTTCTACCTATTTGATCGTGGACCTTTCATCAATGGTTCTCAAGGCTTCCTTTCAATTTGCACTGGCTTGAAAATCCCTGACTCTACTGCTTCTGCCTGTTACCTCTTCCTTTAAACCTTTTAAAAAAACTTTTTTGCCCCACTCCTTTGCAAAATTGCCCAGTATTGTGGCAATTAAAACATTTGACTTTTCTCTTATCAAATGGGCCACATGTAGTTTTCCTCTACTCTTGGTCGTCGGCCTGTTTTTGTAGAACTTCTTAATCTTTATGGTAGTCATAAGCATTCCGGCCCCAATTTATATCCATTTCTTCAAGATCTAGATCATCAATTTGATCAAGATCTTCATGTATCAAATCCACATCATCAGCATTTGCTGGCTAGAAAACGAATGGAGTTACTTCATCCGCAAGACCAGGAGTAGAGTTGTTGTTGCTTTGGGAAGAGGAAGTGGTATAAAGAGCTATACCTTCTGAGTTGGCTCTACCACTTGGCTTATCAGATGTAAGGGAAGAAGATGATGTCTTTTGGATGTTCTTGTTCAAAGACAATGAGATTATTGTACAAATATCTACGACAGTTGTCAATATTTTCTTAGTTCGCATTGTCACTGGCTGGGACTATCCCACGCAGGAGGAAGGGACCTCAAAAACTTGTGATTTGCGTCTTCATCTGACATACCAGCACCAAGGGCATCTAATTGTGATAGGAGTTTTTGGAACCTATCATACCTTTTCTCTAAGCTTTCCTTAGACGAGATAGTAAAGGCCTAAACTGTTGTTTCAAACACAGTTTTTGCATTTTCTTCGGTTTGCATTACCACCAAACGTTGTCTTGTGGGCTGCCCATATCTCTTTAGCATTCATCCATTTGCATGAAAACGTCTGAGTTGATCTTTTGGAACAGCATTAGCGTTGTGTTCTAGCTTTCCTGTCTTTTCTCATCAACAAACTGTTCTTCCTGTGTGGCTGGAGGACCCCGGAAAACCTGTATACACAATCCTTACCTTTGGTGACTCGCTTCTTTGAGTTCCTTCTGAATCACTTTCCAGACCTCATTAGCTATAATTACGATAAATGTTCCTATCTCATCGCCACGTATCCTAATCATCTTTTTTGGAGGACCAGGCAGTTTAATGTATGAAGAGTATTTGTGGTAATGGTAATTATTTGTGGGTGTTTTAGTTATGAGCATCTCTTTGTTAGTTGCTGGAACAGATCCATCCAAAGATGCATCATCATGAAGAGAAAGTTCATCTTCATCATGAAGAGAAAAATTATCGTTTGTAGTTTGAGACATGATTATTTGTGGTGGAATAAAAAGTTTTGATCTATGTTCAATCTTGTGCAAAGTCCCTTTTAGTGGCTCTGATACCAATTGTAGGTCTTTAAGAACAGGATCTGATTGAGCCTTGAACGACTTGTAGTCCTTTAAATAAATCCAAAGATACTATAAGAGACAATGATTGTGAATATGAATATTTGCTGCGGAATATCAATACTTTATACAAGACGAACCACCCCCACTCAAGTAACAAAACACTAATATGCTATTACTTATTATATTTGATTGTGAATTCATAATCAATGATGTGTTTACAAGGCTATTCTATGTTCCTTTTATAAGCTTAAGGAACCCTAAACGCGTTAAGAGATAATGCTTATCTCTTCCTAAATCAACGCTAATTTGATAACTATTACTATAATTAAAACAGACTTAACTGTCTGATCAAGCAGTATTAACTTTAATACTGCCAGACCTAAGTTAATGCTGGCAGACTTAACTTGCTTACCAGATTAATCTTCCACTACTAACGTAGAACTATTTAGCTATCGTACTAACTATAAACTAACAGACTTACTGTAATCTAACAGTAATAAGTCTGTTTAAATAGTTTCCTAATAAACCCTTAGCTTTTAGTATGCATGCGCGTTCCATTCTTTCATCTTTCTCACTACCTTTAGTAATGGTGGGATCTTGTTGCATTGCTCATTAGTATGGTTTTTAAACCTCAGATGTGATCGCACCATTTGGTAAGTTACTTCATCATTACCATTGTAAAGGGTAATAGTCCCTCCGTACTATTTTGTTTTATGCCTAACTTCTCTTAAGAATGGTTCACCAAAAATAACATCCCCAATTCCATCATCACGATAAGCATCCATATCTTATAAACTACAAAAATCAGGTCATAAACAAGAAAGTTCCAACAAAAGATAGGCCCCATTCATTAAGTTCCTATAAATTATCCCTCCTTGTACACATCTTATTTTTCATTATTGAAGTATAAAATTTTCTTGCCATCACGTTGAATTACAATAAAGGGAAAAGTTAGCGTGAGTAAATTCAAATCCTATCATGCATGAAAACTTTAAGTTGTGATCACCATATACAATCTTTCCTATATGGATCTTCTTATCATAAATCATAATAACTGGGTCGGATAATATCAATTCCAATTCAAGATCTCATCCTAGTTTAAATTCCTAATTACCTCACATTTCTTGATGAGGGATTAAAATCTATCTAACTCTTTTGATTTCTTCTAAGCTTTAATGGTTTCATTTGATCATTTAATCGATTTAATCTTTCTGCGAAAGGTCTAAAGATCTATTAACACCAAAGTCTCTTCCATAAGCTAGCTTCTAAATCTAGTTCCTTTCGTTCTCTAAAACTTAGCAGGTAGACCCTTTAATGTATATACTAGCAGGTTTAACACTTTTGAAATAATCTTTTCTTCCCCTACCCTTAAAGTAATCTTTCTTTTGTAAACATCAATTTTAGCACGGGCGGTAGACAAAAATGGTCTTCCGAGGATCAAGGGCACTTTGATATCCTCAGGAATATCTAGAATTATAAAGTCTATGGGGAAAGTAAATTTGCCAATTCCTACTAGTACGTTTTCAGCAATTCCTTTTGGATATTTCACTGTTCTATCTGCCAATTCCACTGTCAACCTATTGTGAACTAATTCGCCTAATCCTAAGTTAAGATAGGTCAAGAGAGACATAACACTAATGCTAGCTCCTAAGTCAACAAGGGCGTTGTCAAAACATAAATCATTAATAAAGTAAGGTAACGTGAAACTTCCTGGGTCTTTCTCCTTCCAGGGTATGACGTTGTTGATATGTGAAGCTCCACAAGCTTCCATGAATTTTGGTCTATAGTTCCCCTCTTCTTCACAGTAATGATTATCCAAATGACTTAAAAAAAGAACCGACGTTTGTCTTGCCTTGTATAATGGTGTACTGTCCTGTCCAGTGGATACGGCGTATTGGTTAGATCCAATACGGCGTATCGAGTTTGAATCAGCTTTAATGGAGGTTGAAATCAACTTGACTTGGTTTCTCGGGTTTGTTTCAGTTGAGCTTGGTAGGCTTCAAAATCCTTTCTCCTGTAGTACCTTGCTTATTTACCCGATTTGAATTTCTAAAGTTTTGATCGATGCTCCATGGTTCCGTATGACAGCATCTGTCGAAGCTCATATTTCTTTGATCAAGTTAGAGTTTTCTTCGTGTCTCTTTGATGATTTACTCATGAATTTGCTCAAGGTATCTTCCATAGATTGCCTTCATTCCTGAAACGAAGGATTGGCGTTGTTCCTTTGATAGTACCCTAGAGTAGTTGCTCTATATCCCCCTCCTTGGAAAGGTCTACCAAATTGCGTGTAGTAAGCTTCTTCTAGGGTTTTCCTTTCTTATTTCAGTGGGCAATCTTTGGTGTAATGGGGTCCTTTGCATTGCTCGCATCCAACTTGAGCAGCATAAACTTTTTCATTCACTTTCTTAATCTCTCTTCCAAGATTGTTCAGTTGTGCTTGTATAGCAGCCAATCCGTCAAACGTCTTGGTACTTCTTCCTCTAGATGTTCCATTGTGCCATTTTTGAGAGTATTCAGCCATTTCTTGGATGGTTGTTTTAGCATCTGCAGCAGTTTTAGTTGGAACGACACCTCTTGAGTCAAGAATTTGTCGTGTTGGAACATCCAACCAATTTTAGGAACATGGAATAAGTCAACTATTTCGAGAACTTTTTCAATGTGTTCATTAGCATCATCATTATCCGAACCGCTAAATATGTTTTCTCAAAGCTCCTTAAGAAATTGTCCTTTTAGTTCAAATTGATCTTTGTTATCAATTTTAGGCCTAGCGACTCGGGTTATTCGCTACTTAGGCAACATGAATCATAAGTGGAAACATAACCACTTGTGTCCAGTTGTAAAACATTGCATGTTTTTCACCCCAAAAACTTTGTAAAACAAAAGCATGTAAAACGTGGGGCTATGAACTCACCTTTAGTGAGTAATGCCAAGTGTATCACAAATAGTGCGTCACGCAAATCGATCAGATGCAACCTATTTAAATTAAGGTCGTATAAGTACCGAGTACTTTAATCAACAACATTGAATATAATCCTATAGTTGTTACATCGTACTATCGTTCGGGCTATCATAATTAAAGAGGTCATGACATGACGTACGAGGAGTTAGGACACTTTAAATCGTAAATCCAACAACTCGTCGAAACGCCATCCGAAGAGGCCTCATTATGAAACTCCCTAGTAATATAGTACTTTGATAACCACATATAATTCTATATAGTTCAATCACCAACTAATGGTTTTGGTAAAATTGTGTTTAATAAGTAAAAACGTTTATAATTATCGTTTTAGTAAAACTAGCATAACTTTTGCGTTTTAAGCCCGATTTTGACGTTTCTTATGCCCATCTTTTCGTATTACTGACGATTTATCATAATTTGACATTTCGAATATTTTAGACCCTCTGGTGAACATTAACTTTACTGTTCACATCGAAGACCGTGACTTTTATTAAATCGAATTCGTCTGTCGTAAACCCGTAAAAGTCGTATTTTATTCATTTTTTCTTATAGGTCCGTTTAACGATTTCTTTCGAGAACGTTCTCGTTTTTGAAAGTTCTATAATTTTATGAGGTTTACAAAAATATAACTTTCTGTCATGAATAGTAACTTTTATAAAAATGGTTTTATAAAAGTATTAATTGTCGTAAACTTGCGAAATTCATAACTCGTTCGTTATTAATTGAAAAATTATGATTCTTATCATTTTGGAATCCCAAAAATATGTATTATTTGTTAAAAATATCAACACTTGCTGTTTATAAAATTTTTATAAAATGTTTTTATAAAAATTCTTTTACGACTCCGTTTAATAGCGTATAAGTTGTTTTTACCGTAACTTTTTCGTTATTAATCCGTTTAACAAGTTTCTTACTTTTTCGGAATCGTCATGAAATGTATTAACTTATAAAAATATAAAATAAGTATATTTTTATAACACTTTGGGACAGAATGTTTAACTAACATTCATAAGTCCATTTTTGACCTAGTTTTTATGTTTTACCACATTAGACTTTTTAAGCTTAATTAAGATTGTAAAATACTTAGGTATCCATTTATAACTTCATATTACTAACCATAAAACATGTGTATAAGTTCATAAAACTATATTTACAAGAAAATTCCAAGTTTACAAGTTAAACATGTCATAATGGTGATTTCACTATATAAATATCACATATGCATATAATCATATAAATAAAAAGTTAAGGGCTTAAGATAATCTTAATGAGATGATGAAGGATGATGAAAATAAGTGTTAAACCCTTTTTTAGACTTTAAACCCAAGATTATAAACTGCAAGAAAAACCTATTTTCCAAATGAAAACCCAAATCTTGACTTCTTGCTTCAATACATGCAAATAATTAACCAAGGCTTCAAATAACTTTGAGGTATCTAGATATGATATGAGAGTGTAATGAAAAATAGGTAAAATAAATGTGTATGGATGTGTTAGAGGGTGTTTGATGCCGAAGCATACAAAGAGAATAAAGGAGGATTTTTGTTGAATTTAGCTAGTGTTACTTGAGTGACTTCTCTTACTAGATACAATTATATATATGTGGGCAATAGTCTTAGTTCAAAGGAGACATATGTAAGTCTTGGGATGGTCATGTTCTTGAGGATGTCCTTGTCTTGGTCTTGGTCTTGGTCAAAAGTGACAAATCCCCAACCCACCAAAAGCAATGGCCTAGACATTAATGAGTTATGTTGTACATTGACCAAAATGGTAAGATTTTCTTTATATCTTTGTATCAATTGCCATAAATTCGGCATAAGAGTGATATAAGTGAGATATTTTTGTAACTTTTATGTATTGGGTATGAAAAATAGGGTATATAGTTGAAGCGTAGAAAAGTTTTGGTGGTTCCGGGAGTGCCTAAACGCAATTTATCGCGAAACGTATACACTTTACGTATCCGATAAAAATAAAAGAACAAAGTATAAAATTATCCTCAAATAATTACTTAACCTTGTTTTGAATGTAAAACATTTAATTGTTTGATGCCCGTTTACATTGAATGCTAATTTTTAGCTTACGCGATTTAGCTTAACATTTATGATTTAAAGCAAATGCGTACAATACAAAAAGGTACATTGCGGATTTATCGACGTCGTCAATGTCTTGAAAACACAGGGTGTTATAGACTTCCCCTGTTAAACGAGCCTTGTCCTCAAGGCTCACGATGCAGCACTTGACGACGGTGTGGTCTTGATGAAGAGGTGTGGGTATTTCTTCTCGAATTGGTCTTCACGTTCCCATGTGAACTCAGGACCTCTCTTGGAGTTTCATCAAACCTTGACTAATGGGATTCGGCTTCGCTTCAACCGTTTAACTTCACGGCCACTATTTCTAATGGTTCCTCAACAAAAGAAGCTTGTCATCATAGATGAATCCAACCTAACGAAAGGCTAATGGTTCGTCGGCCATGACACTATTTAGATTAGATACATGAAAACGTAATTATGAACTCCTGCTCAACACTTCTGGAAGTTCAGGCTGTAAGCAACTTCTCCAACACCCTTTTTATTACCATTAAAAGTCCAACCTCACTAGGGTTTAACGTTCCCCCGTTTGTGGCAAAACGTACAACCCCTTTCCTAGGCAGAGACTTTAAGCATAGCTTTATCCCGACCTTGGAATTCATTGGTTTACGCTTCAGTCAAGTCAAGCGATAACTCATCTCTTCTGTCGATCACGAGCGGCTTGCAAATCCTTTGTTTTGATCCTGTATGATTTTCTCAGTGGTCTCTTGAATGTAGTTCTGGACCGATTATTTTGAGCTTCTACAACTTCAGTCTCAACAAACAGGTAAACGACCACTTTCGACATAAAGTGCTTCGAATGGGGCGGCCTTGATGCAGCGTAGATAGCTATTATTGTAATCAAAACTCGACTAATGGCAAATGGTTTAAACGCCAACCCTTTCCGAAAGTCGAATGCACAAGCATCGCAGCATATCCTCGAAGAATTTGAATAGTCCCTCGCGTTGCCCCTCTGTTTGTGATGGTACGCAGTAAACTCAATCCAAATTAGTACCCAAAGCATTCTGAAGTGACCTCCAAAAATTTTAGATGCGAATACTCGGGTGCGCAATCACAATTGATTGAGACAGTAATCCATGTCCTCGTGACCCCTCCTTCAGGTACAACTTCTTGCAAGTTTATCAAGGATCCTATCTCTCTCATCGGTGTTAAGATCGCTGACTTAGTGAGGTTCCGGTCAACGATCATCTTAAGATTGTGTCATACGCCCTTGAGATGTCTTAGGAAGCTTGGTAACAAGAATCCATGCGATAGTTGTCCCACTTCCATTCAGGATCTTAGGTGTACCAACAATCTTGATGGCCTTTGTGTTCGACCTTGACCATCAGAGCACAGGTCAAACACTTGCTAACATAAGTGGCTATGTCGGCTTTCATGTTGGGCCACCAATATATCTCTTCATGTCTTGGTACATTATTGTCAACACCCATGAATGAGTTATTTGATCTGTGGGGATCCGTGCAGGAGGTACAAGTCCATAAATCTCCATAACAAGGTAGTCCAACTAACGCCTACCATATAGGCATAGGGTGCCAATCCGTTTATGTGGTTCCAACTTTTGTTCTCTAATCGCTTCTGGAAATTAACAATTTTCGAATCAACATTCCCCCACACGTCTTCACTTTTTTTAATGTTCTCTCAGATGGTTTTCCGCGCTTAGTCTGAGCAATTAAGATCTGTTTGGGAAGAACTAGCGAATAGTCATGACTAGAGGCTCAAACTCTTAACGTGTGGTTCTACGTTCCTGATCCCTGCTCAAAGGCATCACAGCGACATTTAGCTTTCCCCGGTGATAATCGAATATCTCAATCGTAAACACTTAGGCAACTCTAATCTATACGGCGTTGCTTCATGTTCAATACTCTTTTGATCTAAGATGTGTTGCAAACTCTTTGAATCGGTGAACACCGTAGCACATAGTTTCCATATAAATCAATGTCTCCAGATCTTGAGAGCGAACACCACTGCTCCAAGTTGCCAAATCATGAGTTGTATATTCTTCTCATGAATTTTAACTGGCGTGATGCATAAAATTCACCTTTTTTTCTCTTGCATCACACAGCGTCCGAAACCCTTCTCTGAAGCGTCGCAAGTAATGCGATGAGAATCTTCGCTTTTCCATTCAGGTAATCGCAAGGATTCGGTGCACTGCACAACCTTTTGCTTCAACAGTTGAAAATCTTCTTCTTGTTTATCCGCCCCCTCCAAAACTTGACCTTCTTTGAGTAAAAGCTCAGTCATTGGTATGCGATCTTTGAAAACCCTCTAATGAATCTTCCGATAGTACTCACCGCAAACCTAAAATATTGACGGATCTCTGTTGGTGACCTTAGGAGATGTCCAATCTTTAATGGATTCAATCTTAGCTGATCCACGTGAAAACTTCAACAATCGCTCACGTGACCGACGGACTGTAGCTTTGGGGATCCAATTTCAAATTGGAAAATTTGGCATACACTCCTCTTCTTCAACAACACCAATATTAATCTTCAGATGCCTACGTTGCTCTGCTTGCTCCGGAATAGATCAAAATATCAGCAATAAAGACAATTACAAATTTGTCCAAATAAGGTTTGCACAATCGGTTTCATGAGGTCCATAAACACAGCAATGTGTGTTTGTCAAACCAAACGTCAATAACTGAAATACGTAGTGGCTGTAACGAGTTCTGAGGCAGTCTTGGCATTCCTTACTTCATCGAACCCCTCAAATTGGTGATAACCTGAACCTTGGAGGTCATTTCGAGTAGACACTCGACCCCTTGAAGCTGATCAAATAAATCAACAATCCTCTGGGAGCTGATAATCGGTTCTTCCCTCGTTAAGTTATTCAATCCTCCCGTAATCAATGCACATCCGGAATGATCCGTCCTTCTTCTTGACAAACAAGACCGGAGCTCCCCAGGGTGAGGAACTGGGTCTTATAAAGCCTTTATCGGGACACTCTTTCAGTTGCTCAGATAAAACTCTTTCATCTCGGAAGGCTGCAATACGATAAAGGTGCCCGTGTCTACAGGTGGCATGCACCCAGTTACCAAATCAATTTGAAACTCCACTTGTCGAGTCGAGGAATGAAACCGCCGACAAGTCCTCAGGAAATACTTCAGGAAAGTCTTGAACTATTGGTACGTCCTCAAGTCGCTTCTTCTCCGACTTGTCTTCAACCTCTTTTGGAGTGATATGTGCCAAAAAGATAGGAAATCCTTTTTCCATATACTTCTGCGCTTTAGTGCATGAAATGATGTTTAATCGTGTCACACTTCCTTGAGTACTTCCATCACCGTGTATGAATTAAGGTTCTATTTCACCAGGGATTGTGAACAATTCTTCTCAGCACATACAATGATCGCTTGGTACTTGTCCCAACCAATCCATACCGATTATAGCATCAAAACTACAAAGTTTTACAGGCATTAAGTTTGTGTTGAATGGGTGATTTAGTAAATTCTCTAATGGCGAGTAAATTTAATAGCGAATTGTCCTAGTGGGCGACTAGTGATGTGTCTCGTCCTAGATTTGATATAAGATGATGCCTGACTTTATAGAAGACGGGATGTGAAGGTCCATGCTTAGTTTGAATAGGGTTACTAATTCGATTTCAAAATAAACGCTTTCCGATGAATAAACGCACATAAAACAAGATATAACATTAGAAAATTATTTTCTTAACAAAGAGGTTTTTTAAGAGTGACTACTCCAGCACGGCATGGAACCTTCCTGAAATTATATCATAGTTGATCAAGCCATGTATAATTAGACTAACGATTCATTGCTCATATTTCGTCAAAATAGCTGTTATAATTTTCATGATAATCTAAGAGTATTTGTAAGAGTAAAATAAGGAACATAAGTTAATATTTACGAAATTCTCATAATACGATTATTTGATATAGATCATTTAAAAATCATTCGAACAACTGAAATTTAATAAAAACCATTAGAACTCCTGGAGATAAAGTCTATGATATTATCAACTTAGTATTTATTAGGCGAAAGGCTAGACCAACTTTTCTCTTTTAAATAGCTTGGATCTCATCTTTATGTTGTGAGGGTCTGATGTCCGTTTCCCCTCCCACCCTTCACCCGCCCCTTACAGCACCCCCTCCCCCCCCTCTACCTAAACCACTCCTTCCACCACCCGATCCGTTTTTCCCCCGGTCCACGCCTCTCACTCAAAACCCTCCCTCGCTTATCGGCCCCCCCCCCCACTCTTTCACTTCAACCACGCCCCCACCCACCAGTCACCCATCCCCTCTCCCCCCCCCTCTCTCTCCCCTCCTACCACTTCACTCCACACGCCCTCGTACGCCCCCTCTCCCCCAATCCCCTTCCTGTCCCCTCCGCACCATCACTCCCTTTCTCCGCACCCTCACTCCTCTTCACCCCCCTTCCTCCCGCTCCATCCCTTCCTCGCACTCTACCTCCCTCCCTAAAAAACTACGACTCCTCCGCTCCCACCTTGTCTTCCCACCTTAGAACCTCCTTTCCTCCTCCCCCACAGTTCTTATCTTAAGGAATGCACCACTCATGTGCTCTAGTACCTCCAAATTTGGTTTTTTATGACTTCGGTTCTTTCCCTCTGGGCAATCCCCTCTTTGTAGTGTCCTTGATTCCCACAATCATAACAATTAGCCATTTTGACTTGTCCCGTGCCTCTTTGGTGGTTAGTATATGGTCATTTGTAGTCTCCACTACAGTTATGGACCAGATGGCCCACTATGTTGCACTGTGGAGCTTGTGGATGACAAGTGGACATCATGATGTAATGAGTTGCATTTTGGACACAACACTTGACCCGCCGTAATATTTCTTATCTCCGTGCTCGGTAGCTTAAGCTTTGCCATTAATTTGCCTCTGTTCGAACTGTTGTTTGGTTCCTGATGTCCTTGAAGTGTTATTCAATTTCCTCTTATTCTACCAGCCTGGCATATGGAAAGAGAGCTGATCATTTTGTTCACACTTTTCTGAAACTTCACTATTAGAACACTTACTCTTAAGTGTCTCAGACTTCCACACTATACAACAGGCGTGTGTTCGTTGATTCCTAGCCAAGTCAGTAGTATTCCACACTCCCGGTCGATTGGTCAACCTTCTTGCAATTTCCTAGCCCTTGTAAGTACATTGCCCATTGAGTTACCATTCCCACTTTCTCTTGTTTTAGCATTCCCTGCTACCTTGCATCTTGTTGTTCTGTCTGCTTATTACTTATGGGCCATGTTTGTTTTCGTCTCATAAATGGCAATAGCCCTCGACTAGCATGAGCCACTCGCCTCGTCATAACGCCGCTCAATTTCCTCAAACACTCATACCCTTGATTCACAGTTTTCATTGTTTCCATGAAATTCACAGGAAACGAAAAATGGTATAAGAAGTTTCATCAAGGGACAATCATGACACTTTGTGCTCCCAACAAGAGGTAAGGTGAGACCATGATAGAGCATAGATATATAGATAACCGCAACCCTTGCATAAATAAATCCCTATCGTACAATAGCATAGACATAACCAAACAACGAAAGTTAATACTTAAAAAATGTGTTTACATAGTTAAAACAGTACAAGCTTTTTATTTAACACTACCAACACCGAGTATTACTCAAGTTAGTAGAAAACAAAATGAGACTACTCTGACAAATCTATTTGTCTATGGCCAGGTGCCCTCTGCAAGATTCTATATGCTAGACTCTTAATGTTATCTTTAATGACACAACATTCTCTGGTGGTGGTGATTATGAAGTTATTGTAGGCAGCAAACTCGGTAATGCCTGCCCTTAGCAAATGGTGATCATGTGATTATTGGTTAAATAGACATCCGTACTGTACTGGATTTGTCTCAAAAGATAAGATGATAATTGGTGTGGGTGGCCTAGGAGTCAGAACTCATCAGTCTTAACTGCCTCTGCATCCTTAGTTTGAGGGGCTAGGACATCCGTAGGAAACTTGTAATGGAGGTCGACTGGAGCTAGGTGCTCCTCCTCCTTCCCGTCCTCCTCATCCTTCTCAACATCATCATCATCGTTATCATCATCAGATGACTCATTATCATAATTGTCTCATCCGTACGACAGGAATGTCAGCAGAAAGGATCCTCCTCAGGTTCCTTATCCTCTTCCGGATTAGAGTCGTGTAAATGTAGACTGGTGATATAGCTGTAGGTGAGGCAATCATCAGATAGAGGCCTGATCCTTCATTAGTTCCTCTAGCTCCACATCAGAAGCTCAATGGAATCTCAAGGCTCGGAATTAATATAAAACAGACATGTAGGAAATCACTAATAATGAAAACAAACCGCTTGCAGCAGCAAAACTTAACTATATAATTATATTATATAAGGCTGGCATGGTAAATACGATTATGCACATATGGCATAAATGAGGATTGGTCAAATAGTATCAAATTCGATAGCTTAATGTTTAGTGTAGCGCTAGGAACCTACGAGCTTATCGTACGTACCTTGCTGTAAAGAAATATCCCCTATTTATATAAATAACCCTTATATAAATAATTGTAGAGTTGCGCGAAAGAATGCAAACTCATACTTTGTATATATACAATATACCCTCATAGTAAATACGTACTATAATATAAACACGTATATCAATAATGAAAGCATCTAGTCCCACTTAAAGCAATCCACTAGTGTGTCATGAAGATCTAGAAAAACTAACTAATACAACCTAACTAGTGTGTTTCCCATAAAATAACCCCTTTTTTAATGAATGCAATGTTTGAAAATGGTTATAGTCCAAAAAGGCAAAACATTTTTAACTGGTTCTCTATGAGACCTTGTGCTCATGATACCAATCTGTAACACCCCAAATTGGGTCGCAAAGCTGAATATGGTCCGCGTGTTACTTCTCAGATCTTCAAAACAACAAGATATAAATAGAACGACCAAAAAAGTCGTTTGAAAAAGATACATAGGAATTAACAAAGTAATTGTTACATAAGCCCGAACTTACTTGTTCACCTTGATCAATACAAAGAATTCAGCCCTAACATAATAAAAAAAATGAAATGCGACAAAATCTCTAATGCATGACATCCAAATCAAAACCACCAATGTATCCATCGCACCTCGTGCTTATTGATTCCCTGAAAAACATTGCTTTAAAACATTGCTTTAAAACATCAACAATAATGTTGGTGAATTCATAGGTTTGATAAATCATATAATTGTAAGGACATCAAGTGATTTCCCAAGTGTATGATAATGCAACAGATGCAGACATCATATAAATGTAATTACGTTGCTCTAATGCTCATGACACTGTAGCGAGCTTGACGTGTATGATGCCAAATTAATGGCCTAACATTGCCCGGGTTATAGTTCTAATCTAAAACGCCGCAACATCCTATATTGCGACATGGTATAGACGTCGTTCCCTAATGAATAGCAAATCACCACGAACGGTTGTCAAACCCAATAGATCATTTAAAACATTCCGCTTGCTCGTAATTAACATTCATTATTAATAAGGCTCAGATTGGGTTATTCTACTTAGGCAACATTTAATCATAATGTGAAACAACCCCTTGTGTCTGTTGTAAAACATTGTCATATTTTCACTCCCAAAAACTTTGTGAAACAAAAGCAATGTAAAAACTAGGGGCGATTGAACACCTTGAGGTGTAGCAATACCAAGTGTAACAAGAATTAGTAGCATCACTCAATCGATCTAGAATGCAACCTATTTAAATTAAGAGTCCGTATAAGTACTGAGTAATTTAATTCAATAACATTGAATAAAATACCTATAGTTGTTATAATCGTAACCTATCGTTCTGAAGCTATCATAATTAAAGAGGTCATGGACATGACCGTACGAGAGGTAGGACACTTTAAATCGTAAATCCAAGCAACTCGTCGAAACGACCATCCAAAGAGGCCTCATTAATGAAACTCCCTAGTATATAGTAACTTTGATAACCGCATATAAGTATACATAGTTCAAATCACCAACCTAATGATTTTGGTAAAAATGTGTTTATAATAAAAAACGTTAAAATTATACCATGTTTAAGAAAAACTAGTTCATATACTTTTCGTTTTAAGCCCGATTTTGCCGATTCTTTTCCTCATCTTTTCGTATTAGGAATGAGTTTACATAATTTGCACATTTTTTGATATTTTGACCCTCTGGTGAACAGTAACTTTTACTGTTCACATCAACGTTACCGTTTTATTTAAAAACTATTCGTTGTCGTAAAACCCGTAAATGTCGTATTTTATTCGTTATAGCTCCGTTTTTAACGATTCTTTCGAGGACGTTCTCGTTTTTGAAAGTTCTATAATTTTATGAGGTTTACAAAAATATAACTTTCTGTCATGAATAGTAACTTTTATAAAAATAGTTTTATAAAAGTATTAATTGTCGTAAACTTGCCGAAATTCATAACTCCGTATCGCTTTTTATTAATTGAAAATTTACGATTCTTATCATTTTGGAATCCCAAAAATATGTATTATTTGTTAAAAATATCAACACTTGCTGTTTATACAATTTTTATAAAATGTTTTTATAAAAATTCTTTTACGACTCCGTTTAATAGCGTATAACTTGTTTTTACCGTAACTTTTGACGTTAGTCGTTATTAATCCGTTTAACAAGTTTCTTACTTTTTCGGAATCGTCATGAAATGTATTATCTTATAAAAATATAAAATAAGTATATTTTTATAACACTTTGTGTCAAGAATGTTTAAAGCTAACATTCAAAAGTTCCATTTTGAACCTAGTTTTTATGTTTTAACCCACTTTAAGTACTTTTTAAAAGCTTAATTAAGATTGTAAAATAACTTAGGTATCCCATTATAACTTCATATAACTAACCATAAAATCAATGTGTAAAAGTTCATAAAACATATTAACAAGAAAATTCCAAGTTATAAGTTAAAAACATGGTCATAATGGGATTTCACTATATAAATATCACATATGCATATAATCATATAAATGAAAAGTTAAGGGCTTAAGATAACCTTAATGAGATGATGAAGGATGATGAAAATAAGTGTTAAACCCTTGTTTAGACTTTAAACCCAAGATTATAACCAAGAAAACCCTAGTTTCCAAATGAAAACCCAAATCTTGATTTCTTGCTTCAATACTTGCAAATAATTAATCAAGGCTTCAAAATACTTTGAGGTATCTTAGATATGATATGAGAGTGTATGAAAATAGGTTATATAAATTTTGTATGGATTGTGTTAGAGGGGTGTTTGATGCCGTAGCATACAAAGAGAACAAAGGAGGGATTTTTGTTGAATTTTGGCTAAGTGTTACTTGTATGACTTCTCTTACTAGATACATGTATATATATGGTGCAAGTCTTAGTCAAGGAGACAAGGTAAGGTCTTAGGGATGGGTCATGGTCTTAGGGATGGCCTTGGTCTTGGTCTTGGTCAAAGAGACAAAGCATGGGCTAGACATTAATGAGTTATGTTGTACATTGACCAAAATGGTAAGATTTTCTTTATATCTTTGTATCAATTGCCATAAATTCGGCATAAGAGTGATATAAGTGAGATATTTTTGTAACTTTTATGTATTGGGTATAAAAGTGGGTATTTGTTGAAGCGTAGAAAAGTTTTGGTGGTTCCGGGAGTGCCTAAACGCATTTTATCGCGAAACGTATACACTTTACGTATCCGATAAAAATAAAATGAACAAAGTTAATAATTATCCTCAAAATAATTACTTAACCCTTGTTTGATGTAAACATTTAATTGTTTGATGCCCGTTTACATTGAACGCTAATTTTTAGATTACGCGATTTTGCTTAACAGTTTTATGATTGTAAAGCAAATGCGTACAATACAAAAAGGTACATTGCGGATTTATCGACGTCGTCAATGTCTTGAAAACACAGGGTGTTATACCTAATGGCAGCATCTGTCGCAGCTTAGATTTCTTTAATCAAATTGGAATTTTCTTCATGTCTCTTTGTTGATTCACTCATGAATTTTCTCAGGGTATCTTCCATAGATTTCCTTCACTCTTGGTACGAAGGATTTGCGTTATTCCTCTATAGCCATCACCCCGGATCTCTAGCGTTAGATGATACCCATTCTCCTTGAAAAGGTCCACCAAATTGCGTGTAGTAAGCTTCTTCAAGAGTTTTTCCTCCTATTGATGTGGGCAAATCTTTGGTTAATGGGGTCCCTTTGCATTGTTTACATCCTACTTGAGCAGCATAAACTTTTTCATTTACCTTTTTGATTTCTCTTCCAAGATTGTTTAGTTATGCTTGTATAGCAGCCAATCTGTTAGAAGTTTCAGTACTTCTGACTCTTGATGATCCATTGTGCCATTTTTGAGAGTATTTAGCCATTTCTTGGATTTTTGCGTCAGCGATAGTTTTTGATGGTATGGCACCTCTTGAATCAAGAATTTGTCGAGTTGGAACATCTAATCCATTATAGAATAAGACTACCTCCCTCCTGCAACTCCGTTAAATAGTGTAAGGATAACTTCCAATCCATAACTCTTAAATCATATTCCCAGGCTTGATAAAGGTTTTTGTCTGGCTCTTTTTGAAAGTTGTTGATTTCCTCCATTTTCTTTGAAGTACGAGTAGGTGGGCAATATTTGCTAAGAAACTTAGTCTTCAGATCTTCCCAAGTTGTAATCGAACCAGTTGGTTTGTTTCTTAGCCAACGACTTGCAGCTTCGGTTAAGGACATGGGGAAGGCTCTAAGCATCACTTGGTCTATGGTAATATTAGGAATGTGAAATAAATCCACGATCTCAAGAACTTTCTCAATGTGTTCGTTCGCATCTTCATGATCCGAACCGCCGAAGGTGTTAGTACGTAGTTCCTTAATAAATTATCCCTTTAGTTCAAAGTTATCTTTGTCTTTAATTTTGGACCTAGCAACTCCCGATCCATAGTCAGCTCGGGTCTTGCTCTATCTTGTGCTGTTGATCTTGAAGTAACATGCCCCGGATCCTTATTCCGCTGCGACCCATTTTGGGGGTGTTACAGATCATCATCCATTCCGCTTAATAGATTGACTTCATTGTTGAAAACTTCAAGTGATGTATCGTAAGTGAGCGAAAGATCTTCGACCTTAACATCCTTAATTTTCTCGAACTCTCCTTTGATAAACTTTGTCATTCTTACTGAAATATACATAGAAAATTATCAGTAGAACCAGCGGGAGAAAGGTATTTAAAAAGATTTAGGTTTTAAGTTCGAGAATGGAAAAGAACTTTATTATATGATCGATACGCTGTATTCAATAGAAGTGAATACGCCATATTGATTAGTTAAATGAATACACTGTATTAGATAGAAAGTTAGATACGCCGTATCCAATGGTAGTGGATACGCCATATTGAGCTATCGACCAGAATAGTGTATTAAGAAAAACAATTAAATACGCAAACAATTAAACACACATATATAAGCAAATAATTAAACTAACAAATATACAAAAATATACAGAATATACATGAATATACACTAATCTAAATTACACTACTCCTAAGGGTTAGATCTAATCTAATGTCAAAAACCAAAATATCAAATAAAAATCAAGATTAATTTTCACTCCTCGGCAACGGCGCCAAAAACTTAATGTGGTCGTTGTGT
>BQNB010020941.1:5933-19016 GCA_026074375.1 Tanacetum coccineum | reverse complement strand
TGATTTGATCTTCAATTAGTGTTTTGGTGGTTGATTTTGAGTTATGGTGGTTTTGGTTTCGTGTTCGTCGCACCAGCAGGGGGAGTATGTTTGGTTTTGTGTTTTGAAAATTTTGACTAAGTATTAATATTTGATGTCTGTTGGGGGCCGCCCGTATTACAGGTTTTTGCACTTTTAAATTTTGACACGAATTTACGAGGAAGAGTGACTAATTAATTGGCATTTTGCGAATTAAAAATATTTAACAAGCTTGGGATGAAGTTGTTAAATTGTCATGATATGGAATGAAATGCGGACTAGAATCGAGACTAGAAGAAGGAGAAGCGGACTAACACGATTTATGGAATGTGTTCCATCATTCCTAAACCAAGAAAAAGATAATTAAACGATTCATGTTTAAGGGGTTTCGTAAGAATGTCGGCGATGTTGTCAATGGACGGCACTTTTTCGATAGAGGTATGTCCTTTCTGGACATTATCACGAAGAAAGTGGTGACAAATTTCGATATGTTTGGTACGAGAGTGTTGTACCGGGTTTTTGCTAAGGTTAATATCTCCTTTATTATCGTACATGATCGGGATGTTGTCGAGTCTGACGTCGTAGTCGATAAGAGCTTGTTTCATCCATAGTGCTTGTTGACATGCCTTTCCAACATCCCATAAATGTACAAATACCGCTAGTGCTCTTTCGGTCCACATAATCTCCCGCATGATCAGAGTCGACATATACTACTGTTTTTATGCCGTTCCCCTTAGGATACCATAATCCAAAGTGCGTAGTGCTTTTAATGTATCGGAAGATACGTTTAACTGCTTTAAGGTAAGAGGTTTTGGGGAGCCTTTTAGAAGCGGACACAAAGGCAGATACTAAACATGATATCGGGCCTACTTGCCGTTAGGTATAATAAACTACCTATCATGCCTCGATACTTGGTACTATCTATCGACTCACACTCTTCGTCTTTTGTGTGTTTAGTATCGGAGGACGTGGGGTTTTCATTGGTTTAGAATCTTCTAAGCAAAATTTCTTAATCATTTCTTTAATATATTTAGATTGATTAAAGAAAATATCGTCTTCCATTTGTTTTATTTGTATTCCAAGGAAGAAGTTAAGTTCACCCATCATGCTCATCTCGAACTCGTCATGCATGATTTTAGCAAATTCATCACACATGTCTTGACAAGTCGAGCCGAATATAATGTCATTGACATTATTTGAATGATGATGAGATTTGAAATTTTCTTCTTAGTAAAAAGCATGTTATCTACCATTCACATTTTGTATTCATGTTTAATAAGGAAAGCTTTTAATCTATCATACCAAGCTTTGGGTGCTTGTTTAAGACTATATAAAGCTTTCTTAAGTTTATAAACATGATCTGGTTTTCAAAGTCAATGAATCCTGGATGTTGTGCCATGTATACCTCCTCATTGATAAAACCATTCAGGAATGCACTTTTTAAATCCATTTGGAATAGCTTAAAATATAAAGCACAAACATAAGCTAATAGTATTATAATAAACTCAAGTCTAGCAACTAGGGCATAAGTTTCATTATAATCGATGCCCTCTTGTTGATTATAGCCTTGAGCAACTAACCTAGCCTTATTTTGAGAAACAATACCGTTCTTGTCTAACTTATTTCTAAACACCCACTTAGTTCCTATGATTGTCATATTCCTAGGTTGTGGAACTAACTCCCAAACGTCGTTAGCAATAAACTGATTTAATTCTTCTTGCATGGCGACTATCCAACTTTCATCCGTTAAGGCTTCATTCACATTTTTAGGTTCTATAGTTGATATAAAACAAAACAAGTTACTTTGGTTTTGGGCTTGTAATCTAAGGGTTCTTTGGTTAAGGTTTCCTAAGACATTTTCTAATGGATGGTTCCTAGACTCCTTAATATTGACTATTTCGTCAATCTCTAAAGTTTCATCCTCAATGTCATTTTCTAAGTTTTTCTTTTCGGTAACCTTAATTGCTTCTTCTTCATCTAAGTCATCATCCACCATGGGTGATGTCTTAGAGGGTAGAGGAGTTTCATCGAATGTCACGTTGAGTGATTCTTTGACTTTCCTAGTATGTTTATTAAGGATGATGTAGGTTTTACTATTTTGGGAGTAACCTAAAAAGACACATTCATATGACTTTGGGTCAAACTTAGTAAGGTAGTCTTTGGTGTTTAAAATGACGAACTTGCTTCCAAACACTCTAAAATAATCAAGAGTAGGTTTTCTACCTCTCAAGAGTTCGTAAGGTGTTTTTTCTAGGATGGCTTTAATTACGATTCGGTTGAGAATGTATGTTGAAGTATCTACAGCGTTACACCAAAACTTTTGTGGTAACGATTGCTCATTCAACATAGTCATACTCATTTCTTGAAGTGTCCTATTTTTCCTTTCAACCATGCCATTTGATTGAGGAGTGCATGGAGCCGAGAAGTTATGTGTAATTCCATTGGCATTACAAAACTCTCTAAATTGCAACTCATTATCAAATTCCCTACCGTGATCGGTTCTTATTGACACTATTGTACATCCTAATTAGTTTTGAATTTTCTTACTAAATATTTTGAATTGATCAAAGGCTTCGGTTTTGTCCTTAAGGAATCTAGTCCAAGTATACCTAGAGTAGTCATCTACTATGACTAAGATGTAGCAGTTTCCTCCGTAACTCCGTACGGCGGATGGACCGAAGAGATCCATATGAAGGAGTTCTAAGCATCTTTTCAATTTAGATATATTTTAGCTTTGTGACGAGCGTGAGCTTGTTGTCCAATTTTGTAAGCATCACAGAAGTGTTGATCAAACTTAAGCTTAGGTAAGTTTCTAACTAATTCCTTAGATGCTAACAATTGAATGAGACGCATATTAGCGTGATCTAATCTCCTATGCCATAACGTGGAGTTTTTATTAATCGTTGCTAGACAGATTTGGTCTTTTGGTTTATTTCCTAGATTTCATCATATAAGACTTCTCTCTAATACCTCTACCATATGACAACTACATCCTTTGTTAATTTCATTTCTGTTTTAGAATAAAGTTACTCTACTCATTTATCTCCCCTTATTTGGTCTATACACTTAGCAAATTAAATCTTAAGTTATCTACGTGTTCTACATTATCTATTTTGAGAGAGTCATTCGAAATCGTACCTTTGCCAATGATGTTACCGCGAAGATTGCTACCAAAAATAACATTACCTCCGATGTATGTCTTGTAGCTTGAGAAGAGCTTTCGGTTACCCGTCATGTGTTTAGAGCATCCGCTATCCTTTATCCACTCATCGGGTTCCAAGTCGACTCCAAGGCATATCTATTTATATAAGACAATAACTCAAACATTTGGTCCTAGTATCTCATGGGTCTAAAGTTGTTAGTACTAAACATACCTTGCATTTGATGTAATTGGTTGGGATGTGAAAATGAAAGACACTTTTCCCATGGCATGTAACTTTGACGTTGGAAGTTGTTCTAAATTACGGGAAAGCCATGAGGTTGATTTTGTCGACCAACATTCCTTTTTGGTTGCGGTGTCTTAGGACGGGGATAATTATTATTGACTCTTCTAGGTGGTGGATTTTTTGATCTAAGAATTGGGTTTTTGAAATCCGATTAGGGTTTTGGCAATGATTATAAAATTGTTTAACTTCATTTATCAATAGCTACGGGGTACTTTGAATTATTTACCATTATGTGTTTTGGTTTAGGACCCAAAATAGATTTGTGAAAAGACACACTTTTCTTAGATCCAGACATAATGACTGGCGGTCCCATAATTTCTTTGGGGGGCCGCCTGTACAATATGAGGGCTGCCCATATTTATGGGACCTCCATCAGAAGACGCCTTTTTCTAAGCTTTCACAAATTTTATTTCTTTAGTTCCACTAGTTGATGCTTCAAATGAATTAAACCCTAAACCCAATTTTTCTCCGTAGTGTTTTTGATTGCTTAACAATTCATATAAGCAATGTGTACTATTTTCAAATTTAGTTAAAATCTAATGGCTTCCTTTTGAGTCTTTTTCCATTTCTCAATTTTAAGCATATGACACTTTACACATTCGAGATCATCTCCATTGGTTTTTCTCGAGTGTAGACTCATTTTCTTTTAGAATACCAAATTACTTTTCTAAACCTATTTTCTAGTGGCTTTTATATCTTTTGTTGTTAGTTTTTATCTTTACTCATTTGCACAGTTTTTCATATTCATTTATCTAAAACCAGAATCCTCTATTGATGAGTATTCATCAAATAAAGTAAGGTCGATTCGGAAACATACCTCATTTGATGCTTGTTCTTCAAGACACGTTCGTCTTTGACCTTCTCATCATTCTTCTTCACCTGCTATCACTCCAAGAACTCCGAACAAAGCTCTTCTGGTTTCTTGTCTTTCGGTGGTTTTGTACATTCTCCAATAAGATGATTTAGATCGCCGCATCTAAAACATTTTCTATCACCTTTACCGTTCTTGTCATCACGGCTTCTTTGGACTGTCTTTTTGTCGTTCCGAGGTTGTCTCACGAATTTACCTCTTCTCTTGAAGAACTTCTTGAAGTCTCTAACCGTCATAGCGTATTTTTCATCTTCACTTACGGTGTCGAGCACTCCTAATCACTAGATTCTTTCCTTAACCTTAAAGCATGATATTTTTTTTCTCCCTTAGTTTGACTATTTCAATATCTTTCTTGTTGATCATCTCGTGGTCTTTGAGATTCCCGATGAGTTCATTCAAGTGAAAGAGATGTGTTGTATTTTGACTTTTTCTATCTCACGTGAATTTGTTCTCCATTTAGGATGTAAAGCCCTAAGAAACTTCCTAACATAATTCTTGCTAGAATAACCTTCATCAGGAGCTTTTAGGCTAGTAATGATAGTATTAAATCTAGCAAAAACACTATCTATAGATTCGTATTAAAAAATGACGAATTGTTTATATTGTTGTACCAAAAGGTCGATCTTGTTATCTTTGACTTGGTTATTACCTTGATGGGTTATAGACAAGTTTTTAAATTTTTTTTTGCCGTTTTGCACCATGAATTTCTTTCATATTCTTTCTTGGCAAAGCATTGTAATAAACCATTTTGGCTTGTTATTTTTCGCAAGCTTTTTATAGATCCTCACTTGTTTTTCAAAAGGGGATAACCTCATCTAATATGGTTTCCGGATTATGTTGCAAAAGTGAAATATCACCGTTAGTAATAACATCGCAAATGGATCATGATATTGTGATTTTAACTTATGGCTCGAATCTATTTTTCAATCAAATAAAACTATCACTTCAATAGGTGGTGGTCCTTGCATGGATTTGCCCTTCTAGAATATTTTTTGGAATTCATAGATCGATCCAGCTTTTTAATTACCAATATATTTAAAAATCTTGAGTGATAATGGCTCCGATACCAAATATGGAATACTATAAAGGGGGGAGGGGGTTGAATAGTTTCAGTAGGTTCGTTTTAGTTTAGAAGTTTGCTTTCAAAATACTTTGATTCATAGTTGTATGCTCAACAATCAACAATGTAAGTATCTAAAATAATACTAAATACAATCACAATAATTTAAAGATATGAGAGAATGAAATCTAAACAAAGACACCATGATTTATAGTGGTGCGGCTACGAAGCCTCCTCTTCGCCCTAATCCAATCCCTGAGTATCCTACTTGTGATTTCACTTTTAGTCAACAAGCTTCCCTTCAGGGCGGTGAAAACCGTTTACACATTGCTTACGTTATTTTCTGACACCTAAGCTAAATGCGAGTTACTAATCTTAGCTAGGTCAATTCACCACTTCACCAATTCTATATCATTCACAAGATTTACACTGTCGGATTTACACACAACTGAATCATTCAATTACACAAGTTAATACAATAGAGATTTGATACTTTGAAGAAGAGAGGTGAGATCACTAATAACAATTTGTTTCTTGGCGATACGAATGTTCTTTCTTGCACTTGATAGAGATGAGTGACACTGATGAAAAGATTAGTCATTTGTTATTGAGGTATAACTATGTTAGGGTGCTTGGTTTGTGGGTGTGTTTTTGGTGTGTGTGAGTGGAAAGAAGGACTAGAAAAAATTCGTGCAAAGAGGTATATTTTTCTGCCAGAAATAGTGCAGTATTTATAGACAGGATTTCCAACGGCTAGCTGGCGGCGGTCCCGGCGGTCCCAGATATATCTGGGGGCCGCCAGACTTATAAGGGGGCCGCCACTAGACTCCGCTTCTATTTTTGTCTTTTTGTAGGGAAGGTTGTATCTGGTATGGAAGCTTCCATTTTGGGGGAAAATCATATTCAAATTTTATTATTTAAATAAAATATTTTCTTTTATTAAAAAGTATTTTTGTCATATTTATTTTGTGAAAATACTTTTGTGAAAATGTAATGGTTAAGAAACAAATATTTTCTTGATCACTAATCATGTTTAATGATTTGTGTGGAAACTAGAAGGGGGGTTGAATAGTTTTTATCGTTTTAAAACTAAAACTTAGATTGTCGACTTATGTGAACTCTAAGAGATATACACTAGTGTTTATGATAGCGATGCAAAAGTAAATAAACAATCTCAATATTATGAAAAAGTATAAAGATAAGAAAGATCAAACCGATGACACAATGATTTATAGTGGTTCGGCTATGAAGCTCCTCTTCGCCCTACTCCACTCCCCAAGTACCCAACTTGAGAGTTATCTTCACTATGTCAACAAGCTCCCTTTAGGCGGAGAAAACCGTACACGTCGCTTACACTTTTTCTGATACTAAGCTAAATACCGAGTTCTACTTCGAGATGGAACCAATCTAATACACTATGTATTTTGAGGCCTAAATACTAACCTATCATACACATATGATACACACAACACACAATACAAGATATACAAGATGAATGATTATCACAAACATGATGACACAACTAAACTATTAACACTTGAAGCTTGACGTCTTCTTGAGTGTTCTTCACTAAAGAGTAGAATGAGTTGATCACTTGTAATGGATTATGTAACAAGTATAATGATCAAATAATATATAAAAGATAAAATATATGTGAGAAAAATATTTGTCAAGAGTTATTTAAAATGAAGGAATGAGGTTGGTATTTATAGGCAACCTTTTGAAATTCAAATCTGTCCTAGGGGAACAAGACGTGCGACTCACGGATCCCCCATCCCCTGGATCCGTCCAGTGTTTTTGGTGGATCCGTGGGTGGAGCTGGGACAAAAATTTTCATTTTGTGATTAACCCTAAATCTATACAAAATATTGTTTTGTACTTATTAAAACTAGTTTAATGGATTCTTCTAGAAGAAAATATTTCTTATCACCAATAAGGAAAGATTTTCTAGATTTGGGAAGATTTGGAAAGATTGTTTCCACTTATGGTTAATCTTATTTTGTCTTACATGATTAATATAACTAGCTTATAATTAATCATGTGTTAGCTTAAATCATTTGATTAGAAAAGATTTATGCAAATGATAATATTTTTCTTTGATCATTAACTATGTTTAATAATGTCATATTCATACCTTAAGTGATTTGTCGGCGTCAAGTAAACTTTCGACTAAATAACTTGTTTACGTAAACTTTTACGTAGTATGACATTATATTTGTTATTATCAAAACATGAAGATCATTAAATATAAATATCGTTTTTGCGCGAATATTTGTATTAACAATCTCCCCCTTTTTGATGATGACAAAATATAAACTCATGCTTATTTAAAAGTTACTAAATAAGTATTTAGTAGATGAGTTTACATATCTTCTCCCCTTTTTTGTTGAAGCAAAAAAGTGTTGTAGAAGTAAGGGGTTCTTGCAAGTCTTGTTTTTGACAAAATAAACAAAATTGCAAGTGCTCCCCCTTGGTGTATACTCCCCCTTGGTTGGGGCACCAAGTAATCGAGCTATGGATGCGTTGCTACAAAACAAAGTTAATAGGCAAGCAAATATATATATGACAATTAAAAATGCACACATATACATTTCACATAATGAACATCCATCTCCAACAAAACTAATGAAAATAATGTTAAATCCATTATAAGGGATAAAACATAAAATTTGGCGTAAAAGCCATTACATGATAAGCTTAAACTAAAAAATTAAAGAAAACAATTAAAAATCCTAAATCTTGGGATAGAAAACATTTTTCCCATATAATTTGAGGGGTGAGGTGAGGTGATTATGCGGCTAATGCGGAAAGTAAGGTGGGTGTGATGAAGGGCCGAGGTGGTGTCGAATGTAGGAGAACACTAGTTGACATGGTTTCGGAGCATTTGGATTACATGCCTTGTGGTGCTACAACATTGACAAAACATGTTGTGGAGGTGAGGCATGTCATTTGGATGAACAAAATCCAAAATGTTTGGAGGATTGGGAAAATCTTGATTTCCAAGATTTGGTGGTGGATGGTGAATGTTTTCTTGTAACACCACCGAATTGGGTTGCAGCGGAATATGAGTATCCGGGAGCGTTACTTCATAGATCATTAGCACAAGATATGAGAACGACCTCTAAAAGAGTCGTTTAAAATACGATACATTGGATTTACTGAAATTGTTTAATACAAAGCGCAACGTCTTAAATTGTTCAACATTTGATAACAAAGATTTTAGATAATAACAAAAATCCCAAGATGTAATGACTCCAAATCTTTTATGCATGACTCCCCAAAAGAGTATCCCCAATGTATCCTTAGCACCTCGTGTGTCATTGACCTGAGAAAACATGCTTTAAAATGGCAACATAAAGTTGGTGAATTCATAGGTTTATGTAAATATAATGTAGGACCGCAAGATTTCCAAGTGTAAGATAATGTAACAGATGCAAACATCACAAAGTGTAATTACGTTTCCCTAAGCTCATGACATTGAAGCTCGACATGTATGAATTGCAATATAAATTGCTAACATTGCCCTTGATGATGTTCTAACCCGCAACATCCCAAATTCGACATGGTATACGTCCGTTGTCCGGCAAACCGGCACAGTGAGTGCTACTCACCCGAACGGGGATGTCAACCCCAAATAGATCTATTTATAACATTCGCTCTCACACAAAGTAATTGACAGTTCATGATAATGGGCATAGTGGGTTATCGCTACTTAGGCAAACACGTAATCATGATAAAATGTACACTTGCGTCCAATTTGTAAAACGATGCATGTTTCTCACCCCAAAAGTTGTAAATCATTGATATAGTAAAACGCGGGGCTATGAACTCACCTTAGTGAATAAACTGATGTATATGGATCAAGTGAATGGAAACGTCACGGATAAGACCGAATGCAACCTAATTAAATATAGGCCGTATGAGTACAATGTACTTAATAATACTACATCACAAGTTATATAGTTACACCACCACCTACTAGTCTTTGTTTAGTTTTAAATGTCAAAACAATGTTTAAACCGTACTTTATTGAATAAAGGTGTTTGTATTTGTATCCGTAAGATAAAGTGTGGTTTTCGTCTCACAATTGATCGTTTGTTAATAATACATGTTTTAATATTATTATTGATTATATAATGATATTATATAATTGGTTTAATTGTTTTTATAAAATAGTGCACAAAAGTGAAGATAGTGCACACGGTTTTATAAACCTCGTATCTTTACCGTTTTAACCCCGTTTCAAGTGTTTCTTATGTCCATGGTTTCGTATTAAGAAAATCTATCAAAATATTATATTTATAATATTTATGCCCCTGATGAACAGTAGTTCTAATTGTTTTTATAAAATTATATAAAACTACTTTTATAAAATTAATCGTCGTAACCTTCCAAAAGTCATAACTTACTCATATTTAATCCGTTTCGCTTGTTCTTTACATGTATGGATTCGTATTTGAAAAGTCTAATCAAATTTTATATTTATAATATGGTTTGGTACTGTTATGAATAGTAACAGTAAGTGAAAGTTTATAAAAATACTTTTTATAACTTTAATTATTGAAATCGTATTTTAATTGTATCTCGTTCGTTTTAATTCGGTTTTTAGTGATTCCTATGTCCACATCTTCGTAATTAAAAACTCTATTTATGAAAATTATTTCCCAACAGTATACTGTCGTGAACAGTAACTTATTTTTATAAATTTACTTTTATAAAAATACTTTTTAACTTAAACTTGTAATTAATGTATCACCTTCATTTTAAATCCTTTTTTCGAGTTTCTTACATCCTTGGATTCCTTATAAAAAGTACTATAATTATAAAATATTTATTTTAATATCTTAGATCTGTTACAGTAAGTATTTATACAAAAATCACTTTTATCCATTTAATTATTGTAAACTTAAAAATATCGTATCTCCTTTGTTATTGCTCGGTTTTTTAAGTTTCTTATATGCTTACGATATTTGTGATAAGTATTAATTGAATAAAATATAAAATCCATACTTTATTAGATGAATTCTAACAGTAGGTGTATAAAATTAATTAGGGTTTTGTGATTAATAAAACAAGTTTTATAATTCCTTTTATTTAGCAACTTTACACCATTCTTTAACAAAGTTTTGTACCATATTTATCACATATATTAGGTCTTATAAATATCACAATACTTTGTCCAAAATGAATTCCATGTCCTCATGATCTTTCTATACATAACTTGTAATTAACTTTCAATGCAAAATAATTTACAAACTAAACTCATAAATCAACTAGTACTTATATTAAAGATGTTGTACTTCCTTCATGGTATTTATTTTCATCATTATGGTACATAAAATTCAAATTCAGCATATGTACTTTGAAATATCTCAAAGTCATAAAAATAACATCAGGTGTGATTAACTTATATAACCAGCATGTAGCAGCATAAGATAATTAATAAATAGAACTGAAATGACTTAAATGGACCTTAAGAAGGAATATGAGGATGAGATTAATGAACACAATATAAAAACCCTAACAAGGCTTCCAAATCCAAAACCCAAATCAAGAAAACCCTAAATATGTTTTCTTGATTAATCCTTGTTAAACCCAAATCCAAGCTTGTAATAACCTTGAGTGACCTTAGATGATCTTAGGTTGAACACTAGAATACTTGGAATGCCTTAGAACCAAAAGGAAAATGAAACCCTAATTGGAAATGTTTGGCCGTGGGTTTTGGTTGAATATGAAGAGAGTTTGCTTGATAATTTTCTTTCAATGAGAGTGTAAATGATACTAGTATACTTAACCTTCCTTTTATAGCAACTAGGAAACCTTAAAACAACCTTAAACTTACCATGGGATGCTAGGTGGTTTAGGGTACAATGCAAAGAGCTCTCCTCCTCCCTGGGAGAAGGCCACGGCTCACATTGCTTCTAGGGTACATGGACAAGACAATTTCTAGATACATAGGATTGAAATGTACTTATGTGTAAGGTATGAGTTGTAAAGTATAACTTAGTGGAGAGTTAAATGTTTATTTCTTATGTATACACCTATATCCGGCCATATGCACTTAATAAGTGATAAAATGATTAAATTTTGTGTATTGGGTATAAATGTGGGTATTGGTTTTAGTATAGATAGGTATAGGTGCTTCAGGGTATGCCCAAATGTAATTTATTACGAAACGAGCGTTTTACATAACCAATAAAAATAAATTATGAAAAGTTATAACTTATGCTCTTAATAATCATATAACACTTGCTTGATGTAAACTTTTATTTGTTTGGTGTCCGTTTACGTTGAATGGTGATTTTTAGTTTACGCGATTTAACTATAAGGTAATAATTAAAAGAGAACGCGTAAAACCCTAAAAATACATTATGAAAATAATTGAGTCGGGAAATGACCTAAAAATGTGAAATGTTACAGTCTCTACCCGTTAGAAGAGCCTTGTCCTCAAGGCTCAAGTAGCAACACTTGACGAAGGTACGGGTTTAGTGAAGAGATGCGGATACTTCTTTTGAAATTTATCTTTACATTCTCATGTGAACTCAGGACCTCTCCTTGAGTTCCATCGAACCTTGACAATTGGGATACGGCTTTGCTTCAACCATTTGATCTCTCGATCCATGATCTCTACGGGTTCCTCCACAAAATGAAGCTTGTCATCAACATGGAGTCCTTCCAACGGAACGGCTAATGGTTCGTCAGAATAAAATTTCTTCAGGTTGGATACATGAAATGTATTGTGAACTCTGCTCAACTCTTGAGGAAGCTCAAGCTTGTAGGCAACAGTTCAAACCTTTTCTAGTACATTGATAGGTCCAACATATCTAGGGTTTAACTTCCCCCGTTTGCCAAAACATACGACCCCTTTCCAAGGTGAAACTTTGAGCATAACTCTATCCCCAACTTGGAACTCCATCGGCTTACATTTTAAATCGGCGTAACTCTTTTGTCCGTCATGAGCGGCTTGCATTCTTTGCTTGATCTGAATGACCTTCTCAGTTGTCTCCTGGACCATTTCTGGGCCGGTGAGTTAAACTTTGCCCTACCTCAGCCCAACAAATAGGTGAACGACACTTTCGACTGTAAAGTGCCTCGAAAGATGTAGCCTTGATGCTAGCGTGATAACTGTTGTTGTAAGAAAACTCTACCAGTTGAAAATGTCTAACCCAACCATTTCCAAAGTCAATCACACAAGCACGTAGCATATCCTCGAGAGTTTGGATAGTTCTCTCGCTTTGCCCATCAGTCTGCGGATGGTACATAGTACTCATATCCAAGTTAGTACCCAAAGCCTTCTGAAGTGACCTCTAGAAATTTGATGCGAATCTTGGGTCACAATCACAAATGATCGAGATAGGTATTCCTTGCCTCGTGACTACCTCCTTCAGGTACATTCTCGCCAATTTCTCCATGGAATTAGCCTCTCTTATTGGTGTAAAGATTGCAAACTTAGTAACTCGATCAATAATCACCTAAATGGTGTCATACCCTTGCGACGACTTAGGAAGCTTTGTGACAAAATCCATAGTGATATTATCCCACTTCCATTGGGGTATCTCGGGTTGTACTAACAAACCCGATGGCCTTTGGTGTTCAGCTTTGACTTTAGCACACGTCAAACATTTGTTAACATAGGTGGCGATGTCGGCCTTCATATTAGGCCACCAATATAGCTTTTTCATGTCCTG